>JAUCMU010000125.1:11903342-11917863 GCA_032275025.1 Enteromius treurensis | reverse complement strand
TAACGCCAATACAAACATTATTTTAGTGTGTTAGAGCAGAAAGATGCAGCTCTGGTTAAACAGCTGGATGTTGGGTTAAAATGACTAACGTTACCTGAATGCCGCGGGTGATAGTTTGTAATGTGTGTGTTTCTGGTTCTCGTCCCGTTGTTTGCACTGCCTAGTTGAGTGTAGCACTGAAAACATTATATTTTACACAGTTTATTCTCTTTCCTTTTTTCTTTTTTTTTAGCTGAATCGTTCGGTTCGTATGCATACTGAACCAAAAGCCTCTTACCGAATGTTCAGTACGATACGACGTATATATACACCCCTAATAAATGCATCAATGGTCACGTGAACATATAGTGTAGGGTTTTTTATGAAGCTATGCAAGTCACCTTTCCTAGTCATGTGCTTGGTAGCCAGTTTCACTGCTGATGGTTACGCTCTGCTCGTCACTGGACTGAAGAGGTGGGCGGAGTCAGCAGAGCTCATTAGCATTTAAAGAAACATGGACTAGAATGGCTTGATGAAAACAGAGCTGTTGGTGTTTTTACATCGTTGAGAAATTTCTAACAAAATATGTTTTGTAACTTTTTATGAAGGCCTTAAAGAATCATATCAACTTGTGTAAAATGCAGAACCATGTATCTATAAGCAGCATCTGCTGTTTCTGATAAGCTGAACTAGAATACAGCTGCATTCTAGAATGTCTTTACTCATCAAGACATGAGCTGTAATGATATACAGTACTATATGAATGTTTGATTTTCGATATAGATACATGTGCTCTATTAACATTAAATCTGTTTTGAATGAGGTATAATTGCACCAAATGGAAGCGAACTACATTTTTAAAAAAATTATAAAAAAAAGTGCAGAGCAAGCAAATATGAGCTTTATATAAATTCTCAACACATGGACGTTCACATCTGTGGTTTAATGTGAACAAGGTTCTTATAGACGGAGGAATCAGACTTCCATCGGTCTTTGTTTTATGATTTCATACGTGACTAAAACCGGTGTCCACATTTCCTACAAACTCAAAAGCAGCTTATTTGTCTGTTGCCATTTTGGATTATTTTCTTCATGAAACAATTTCTTTAGGTTTGCAGAAGCTTAAAAGGACAACAGTGGCTTTTACTCAAGCCAGTGGTTTTCTTATTGTGCTGATAATGTAGGAGTCTCTTGGTCCGTCAGATCCGATGTGTCAGCTCGAGTGCCGGCGCTCCTGAATAAGGCTTTAGTTTTCTGTCACACCCTCCATTAGGAGTAAGTGAACTAGCACTAAACGGTTCGGGATGTCATTGTTGCAACTGAAGGCAAAAGGGCAAACAAGCCCATCTAATCACTCCTGAACAATACAAAGGTGTGTTTGGCCTTCATTCAAATATATATGCATGTCCATCAGCACCGCAGCATAAATCCATATTTCAAATATAGGCATAAACATGCAGTGGCCCCAAAGGTTTCATGACAGCACAAGAACAAGCCTAAAGCAAAACTTTAGACATGACTAGTGTGTGGTTAGTCAGCGGGTATGTTAATGCAATTTTCTACGCCTGTGTGAAAGTGAGCAAAACTGACTACATACGTGCACGAAAAATCAAACAAAACACAACAGACCTCATTTATAAAGCGTGCATATGCACAGATTTGATCGCAGAGTGTGTGTACTATTGCAGGTTTTTGAGAATGTAAGGTGTGTTTGCAGCTCGCTGCTCTAAATGATGATGACTGGTGATGTATTATATGTTAACAACATTAATAAGGAGTTGTTTAAAGGACAGAGAGCTGAAACCATTTATTTGCGTGCAAGTTCATGATCATTTGCGATTAATACATTTCACTTCTGAAAGAGAGGCATATGTGCGTTTTCTGTTTGTATGTACCATTCATACAAACAGAGTATCCATTCAAAATGAGTGAAATAACACAAAAACATTAATAAAATGTCATTTAAATTAAAATTAAAAATGTAAATTTAATTTTAATGTTGTTGAGTAAATATAGCGTATCACTTTTTACAGTGTAGTACTAGTTAACTTTGTCGTGTTGTTACAGTGTTTATTATACTTAAAAAAGGCAAGTTGCCTCAACTTAAAACAATCAATGCAGCCACTTGCCTCATTTTTTTATAAATTGGATCCAGGTTTTACTTTTTACAGTAAATTCAGGATAATTTCTGTGCAACATTTTATAAATGAGGCTAGGGAGAAATGATGAAGGAAATTTGTGTTAGTGAAGAGAATAGATCCAGCAGCAAAAAGACAGTTGGTCTCATATTTTAAGAGCTCACTACATTTTCGGTCATTTACAATCTAGATAAGTGTGAACAATATCAGCAAATATGTGACCCTGGAGCACAAAACCTTATTGAGGGTACATTTTTAAAAGAAAGCTGAATAAATGATCTTAAAAAAAAATTAAAAAAAATAAACAATAGGAAAATATTTGTCTGAGATACAACTATTTGAAATTTATCTGGAATCTGAGGGGGCAAAAAAATCGAAATATTGAGAAAATTGACGTTAAAGTTTAAGTTTGTAAAATTACGGTCAAAATTCTGCAAAATAATCAAAAATGAAGTTTTGATATTGACGGTAGAAAACTTACAATGTATCTTTATGGAACGTGTAACTTAACATCACAAAATCTGATTTACGGCATAGAAGAAAAATCTATAATTCTGACTTATGCAGTATATTTTTGCAGGTATAGCCTACCTGTGCAGCTTAAGAATGTTTTTGTGCTCCAGGCTCACATGTAAGCAGTATTTGTGTAATTCCTTAAAAGGATAACGTCTGCTGAATGCAAGACTTGAACTGACTGTTGATCTAATCGATTGCATCGTCTGATGGTGCTTGAGTTTCATGACAAATGAGCTTTTTAAATTCTTCTCAGGATTGTCAGCACATGATTTATTTCTGAGAGCCGGATCAGGGCACGGACGATTCGTCTTGTAACCCAGAGTTGTGTACAAATGTTTACTAAAAGTGCTATAATCATGGCACTATTAGATGTCTGGGTGTTTCAGATGTCATCAGAGCAGCAGACAGTGACAGACATCTGCAGCATGAAGCAAACAAAAGACTTCTCTTTCAAACTCTGAACCAATTCAGGTGTGATTGTGTAAATGTCATCGGACATTCCGATCATGTCCTCAGACCCTCAACAAAGACGAGTGAACGGTGACAGGATACGTTTAACATACGAAATCATACGCCACACACCGCTGCGCAACAACTCATTTGACTAAAAATACACCTTGAGACTCCTGGAAAGCCGTAACGTAAGCTCGTTTCTTTTTTCGCAGCCCTGCCAATTTATTCGGCGCGTCTGTCAGCGGTGTCATCCATCTGTAACACGAAGACAATAATGAAGCTGTCTTCCACTTCGCAGCTGTTTGGCCCTGTCAAGAGGAGATCACTTCTTTGCATGCGATACGAAAGCACCTTGGGTGAGCCTGCAGGATTTCATATTAAACAGGTCGCTGTGAGAATCAGCTGTGGCACTGCTGGAAGAAAATGAATTATTCTGCAGGTGCATCTGAACAAAAATGACATCTGCATACGACAATGCAATTAGCTTCTCCCATCCTGCTCACTGACGGCAAGAGTAACACGAGAAGCGTAGCCAAACAATGCACTGACTGCATGAAAAGATTCACTGGCAACACTTTTAACAACACACTTGATATTCCTACTTTTTATGCAGCTTCGTTTTAAAGTTGCATATATATACGTGACCCTGGAGCCCAGCAGCAGTCATTCGCAGCTCAGGTACATTTGTAGCAATAGACAATACACTGTATGGGTCAAAAAGATACATTTATGCCAAAAAATCATTAGGATATTAAGTAAAGACCATGTTCCATGAAGATATTTTGTAAATTTCCAACTCGACCAATTCCGACATATTCGTACGAGGTGCCAAATTTGTGCCAATTCGTATTAATTCGTACAACCTTACTCTAACTAAAACCATGTGATGGGTAGGTTTAGGGGCGTGGTTACATTTAGGTCATTCGTACAAATTCATACGAATTGGCATCTCGTAAAATACGTACGATTTACAATAAATTGTATGAATTCTTACGAGTGAGGTCGTACAAATTTGTACGGATTAGCCTCCTCGTAAAATATGTACAATTTTCCGTGAGATCAGGTTGAAATTTCCTACCGTAAATATATCAAAACTTCATTTTTTAATAGTAATATGCATTGCTAGGCGGTGATGATGAACCAAAGCTTTTAAATATGAACATTTCACGAGTTCGCACTTCCTCATAATAATAATAATAATAGCACGTTTGGCATGCTGTCCAGGGGCGGACTGGGAGCTCGGCGGACGGCGACCGACTCGAACCCCGCATCCCCCCCCCGCGAAGGAAGGCGCGAGACGAGGCAGAAAAGGGGAGGAGGAGAGATGCAGGGAAGGAAACAGGTTTATTATAGTGGGTATGATAGATCTGATTGGAATGAAGAAATAATGTGATTGATTAGATAATGCAACGCCAGCTGTGGTTGATTATCTGTGCGCATTCATTCCGAAAATAGTTTTGCAACATCACATATAGAAGGAGCTCAACACCATCATGATGAGACTCATTAGACTGAAAAATAACAACATTACATCTAACATACAACCCAAATAAACATAACTGATAAGAAGAAACTACGAAGAAACCGAGTTATTTTAAAGATAAAACATCAAATTCAAACTAAATTTGAAAAACAGGTTTTTACCATAACATCTTTTACAAAATCACGGTCATTTAGATTTACACAGATTTAGTGAGCAGGAGAGATAATTATTCCAAAATTGTAGCTGTCTGCATGTGTCTGTTATATATATATACACACACACAATATTATTTATGCCTGTTTTTACTCTTGCAAAAACATTCCTTGCCATTCTGATGCCTGGGTCGAAGGATAAAAAAACAGAAACTAACAAGAGAAGACTTGATCCTAATCCAGCTGTCTTGAAATACGTGCTACTGTCCACCAAAGTGCTCAGACCAGATGCTGATGATGCAGAAGTCCAAATCTGCTGGAACAGATAAGACGCTCAGGCGGCATGCGTACATGTGACCGCAGGGACTGAGACTGAAACACATCACAGTTCTTAAAAGAGCAGGATCTGAGTCGAGATAAGCCACGCTGTAAGTACAGATGCACTGATTTATTGAAAACACAGATAGAAGGCATGGAGGAATACCTCTGCCCCAGACACAACCGAGCAGGACATAACACCAGCTGTGTTTACATGACCTCTGGACAGAGGCACAGAACCTCATCTAACGGCCGTCCTTCATCGTGATTAACACACGCACTACGCTACTTCACACGAGCGCCATTAAACACGGCTCCAAACGCAAGATGTATGGATTGAAGGTATTAGTCTGATGTCATTCAGGAAACCATCTTCTGACTAATAATCTGTTAATGGATCCAATGAAGGCGGGCCAGTGACACTTAAGACATGTCTGTGATCCTGAAAAGAAATCTACTTTAAAATACATGAGCCATATTTTTAGAACATTGTTCAATTTCTTTTGGTTTCATGCATTTTGAGTATTTTGTAAGTTGTTTGCATAAATGTCAAGTGGTGCCTCCATCAAGAAAGACGCATTGACACATTTTCCTCCGACCATGACACATCAGTGAACACATCTAATGCATTTCCACCTAGAACTCTGTACTTCTAGATGCATTTTGAAAATGATTTTACTTTCTGACATTCTTGGGGTTTTACCTGAACTAACCTTACTTTATAAGAATGATCTGATGTTTATAAGAGACAATCACAAGGGTCTTCATTCTCATAAGTTAACTGGCTTCATGCATGATTGGTACACCACACTTTGATTTGGCAGAAATTTGTTTCAATGATGTTTTAACAAATCACCGCTACTTCTGTTAAAAATGAACAAACTACATTCTGCAAATTTTAAATTGACTAACTTTAAATTTAAGTCGCAAAAGCAAGTCTCTGTCTTACCCTAAATCACAGTGAAAAGCCTCTAATAATTACATGTTAAAAAAGGAGTGACACAATATAAAAACTTTGAATTTCAAATTCATATACGCATAATTAAAATACACAATACACAAAAACGTTTATTTTGGATGCAATTAATCATTTGACACCACTAATATACATGTACATACATATCTACATAATGACAGCATTAAATGATGGTGTAAGTTCAGCTCTGTTTTGCCACACACACACTCAAGGGAGGGGGTGC
Organism: Enteromius treurensis; assembly: GCA_032275025.1. Classification (NCBI taxonomy): domain Eukaryota; kingdom Metazoa; phylum Chordata; class Actinopteri; order Cypriniformes; family Cyprinidae; genus Enteromius; species Enteromius treurensis. Next base: position 11,911,625 of record JAUCMU010000125.1, on the reverse strand, counting down.
TAGTGCTGCTCAGGCTCATGTGTTTCAGTGGAAAGAGCACAGAGAGTAAAGTTGTGCAGCAGAGGCTGTAATCCCTCAGCGCTGACCCCATCACCATCAGCCACTGCTCTGATCAAAGCCTGTCCGCTCGCCACGACCGCTACTCTGGGCCTGAAATATGGCCCTTTGGTTTTAGCTGGCTGTGGCCCCTTCTGCAGAACCAAACAATGTGGAGCCAAACGCAGCTGCTTGTGCTTCGGTTATTGGCAACGGAGGAAGTAGAGAGACACAGGAGATGAGACAGAGCCGAGAGAGCACAGACCGGAATCAGCAGCAAAGAAAGAGCCTAGAAGAAAAGCATGGAGACATTAGTAAAGACAGAGGATGAATTAGTGGGAACTATTAAAAGCTCAAACGCTGACAGATATTATCACTATAAGCTCATGATAACACACACTAGGAATATTTATTATTTTAAATATATTCTCAATGAAAGCAGCACTGAGGAAATACAGCTTTGACACTGAACCCAGACTGATAGAGGTGATTCACTCCATATCACTCTATACTTTGGAAAACAAAAAGAGATATAAAGCGTCTTTTTTTCATGAGTTGATTTTCAAGCATCCGCTCATCAGGTGTGCTGGAAGACTAGAAGAACCAGAAGAACCACGTTTGATGACGAACTTCTCCAGCTACGTTTTACTGCTCAAAAGCACAACTATGCTGGTCCACCAGCTAGACCAGCATAAACCATCACCAACCAACATTAACCAGCCTGGACCGGAATGGGAACTCACAAACAAGGAATGTGAACTAACACCATGTGCTACACAAGTCTATTTCAGAGCCACACCGAATAATGAGCTTTATGATGAACTACATCTCTCAGATTCTCTCCAACATGTTCAGTACAGAGACTAATACTATAGTATCACTACTCTGTTAACATGAAGTTTCACATCATCTAAACTCTAAGGGAGAGCTAACATCTTTTTGAGATTTTTTTTATTATTATTAATGTGTAGGCTATTTACAGGTAATAATGACAAAATTTAGATTTTGTGAACCAACAACATTACAGCAGCATCAGAGCGCTGGGTTTTGTTTTCATAGCCAGGATGATTCTGAAAGAAAACTCTCCCGTTATACATACTGACCCAGGAGAAGACATTTCAACATTATTCACCAGTAACAAAAAAACATGTCATAAAATATGTCATTTTTGCTTGTTAGTTTAGTTAAACTGGAGCATTGAAGGTCAGGTGTTGGTTAATAAAATGTGATTAAATACATAAATGATAAATGGCTTATTAAACATATTTAATTATTGCAGCCAAGTTTATATAATATTCTGAGTTTGTATTTGACCATTTTTAATCATATTGAGGAATACTGAATGTGTAAATACATGTTGATATTTAGTCTAGATTTACAGTAAGATCATGTTCAAACACAACGCTCTGCACTTACTCCTGATTTCTCTCAACATGGCAACCCCAGAGCTGTCAGTCCATACATCAGAAACAATACTTATAAGTTACTTATTTGAAAAAATAACAGATATTTACTTCTACATAAAGTGTAATATGTTACCCCCAACACTGATGATCAGTAACTTCATTACATGGCTAAAATCATGTGCACTGCTATGTTGTCCTCAAATATTTAATTCCAAATTCATTAATATGAAATAGCTTGTCCGCTCCTGCTCCTCATGAAGTTTTTACTGTTCAGGTCCAGTGAGATCAGGCTAATCAGTCCAGCTGTCAGCTAGCGGAGGTGTTCGCTGGGGTTGAGGTCAGGGCTCTGTGCAGGCCTGTTCTCACACACCCTTCTCACCAAACCGTTTCTGGATGGACCTCTCTGTGTGCCGGGCCGTCGTGTTCAAACAGGAAAGTGCTTTGTGGAAACTCCTCAAAACTGTCATTCTGTGATTTTATACCGCACTCTCGGGCCACATTTATGTAAACTGCTTTGCTTCTTGCACCGCAACACTTTCAAAGTCTCACGACCAATTCATACGAGGTGGCAAAATCATGCTAATTCGTACAAATTTTGTCCAGTGACGGGTAGGTTTAGGAGCGGGGTTAGGTGTAAGTCATTTGCACAAATTCATACGAATGAATGAATTCGTGCGAGTGAGGTCCAATGCAACCATGCTATTTTATCTTGCTTCTAGAAGTCTTTTTCACTAGTTTATCACGTTAACGCTAGACTTGAGCGCTGTACCGGGTGAGCTACTGAACAAGTTTACTTGCAGGTCATGTGATGCAAACATCAAAATCACCAATCATGAACTATGGTAAACTTGTTTTGAGCTCAGTATTGTAAAAGGAACTGCAAGAAAATATCTATTACAGCAAAATAACTATTTCAGCTCAAACCTACAGGTACATTTTTGGTTTTGCAAAAGCAGAATATTTATTCCTTTAATTATTCCATGATCCTGACATCAAAACCCCATTCTTTTGCTGCTGAGTTATGATTTTAAACAGCAATAGTAAGAACAGATAGACGATGTTTATGTATTTTAGGAGTGATTGGCCAATGAGAGCGTCACACTGGTGAACCTCTTGGCTCTTTAATAAACTATATTATATTCTAAAGAGGGTTGTGTGTTTCACCTGAGCATCCATTACCTAGTAAAGTGTGGCAGGTTTGTTCAAAGGTGGTTCATTCATATGATTCAATAACTGTACCTGTCCCTTTAAGTCTCTCTCGTTTTTTCTTTTGCTTACCTGCAGACTCCTCCGGCCATCAAACCCTGCTCCTCTGTTGGTTTAGCACAAGGCTTTGAGCTCAGACCAGGGTAAACTCTGTTTAGAGTGACAGTGATCGAGTTACTTCAGCTCCGAGCTCACAGAACCATCCCATACAAAGTCCTGCTGCCTGAATTAGTCACACATGTTTGCATATTTACACAAACACACCCAGCAACAAACACACAGGCAAACAGGGCCACACAGACACACACACACAACACTGGTGGTCCTGAGAGGAGCGTCTTAAGGCTCTCTCTCTGTCTGTCTCCTTTATCTCACCTGGGAGGCCCAGACAAAGGCGTATTCCCTGCGAATAAACAGGCCCATCGTGTTTGGGCTTCTCTGCTAACAAAACAGCGTCTTCTGGAGGAAAATAAGCAGCCAACGCTTAGCCAACATCACGGGCATATGTGCCAAACAGTTAAAGAGTGGAAACTTACCGAGAGAGGCATGCTTTTGCACTAAAGTGCTGTGTTTGAGTGGTGGAGCCTCTTCGATTGACCCGTCTCGCTCGGCCGAGAACCATCACTTTCCATTCTCGCTGAGGATAGCCAGAGTTCATGCCATTCATTCACATGGATGTCCGCAGAAGAGTTCAGATCGTTCCCAGGTACCACGTTCCGGCAGCCTTTTATTGGCCTTCTAAATTAGCCTGTGTTTGGCTTGAACTTTATCAGAGGCCCGGCCGCAGTGACATTGAAGTGCCTCCTGCTAAAGACTGCCACGAACAGCTTTATGGGCGCAGATAGCATTTTATCTGACCATCTAGATAAAAAAGCCAGGGTTGTGGCACTTGAGAGGGCTTTTCCCAGATCATGTTGAATTCCTAGACCTGGCAGTAAATTGTGTTTGAGACAGACATGCTTTTCTGGACGGATTTCACCCCGGAGAGGCTGGAATGCACAGCCCTGCCGTGCAGAAAATGTAAATCAGCAGGTCATTGCTTCATTCCTCATTTTTGGCAAAGATTAAACTATAAAAGACAATAAACTATCTATAGTTGATGGTACATTAACATCAAGAGCCCAGTCTTCTTCATTATTGCCAAATTTCCATCTTATCGAGCTTTCTATCCATCTGATGCCATGTAAAAACACCCACAACTACAAGATGCGACACTGTAGAAGATATAAAATAACTAGATCTTTTGTGCAGCACTATGTAAAGGCTTTATAAACAGTGTTCCTTCTTTGCAGATGTGGTTATGTTGCCAATGCATTTGTTCAACTGTTAAATGACTTTCAGTGTGAACGGTTCAAAAACTGAGTAGCACCACCAAAACCAAAATCTATTTGCCATAAGTGTTGAATCTGCTCCATACACACACATACAGTCAGGAACGGAGTGGGGCACTAAAATCCACCGGGACATTTCTGACCGCAACGGTCCAACCCCATTTATTGTCATAATAACTGGCCCCTACATCGTATATCATTGAATGACTCTATATGCAGAAGCATAGACAGAATAAACCAATAGGAGGCAGCGCTATCTTCTGCATTATTACTCAGTGAAATTTTAGGGACTTTAACAGGCACTTAAAGTATATCTCTCTAAGTTACATGACGGTAACAGTTTTACTTTTAGATAACAGGGCTGCAAATTAACCAAACCCACCCAAACTAACTTAACATCACTAATACAGTAACTAATAAAAAAACACAACTTGCTTAAATCTGGCTTTAAATGAGACAAAAATAAGTAAACTCTACAGAAATACCCATAATGCACCCAGCGCCGACTTGACCTGCAATCGTTTCATTGGATAAACGCATTCCACATTCCCAAGAGGCTTTGCTCCATTCTACATTAGATATAGTTTATATAGATTATATATTATATATACTTTATTGAGCTCTAAGGGGAATTCAAGAACAAACAAACAAATCAAATTGTTATTTTTTTTTATTGTGTCCATGTTCTGCAGGATCACCTAACCATGACAAAGACATAAAGCGTGAGCAACTGATATAAATATTGGTTAGATTAATTCTGCGTGTGGAGAAGGGGTGTTATGTTCAGAGACTACAGTAACGTCAATGATTTTATTAAATTCAGGGGTCGGTCACGTTCGCCTCGCGGCCGCTCAATTTCAGCTGGCCCACCGGGAAAAGTCCCAACCGTCCCGATTGCCACTCCGCCCCTAATTCCAAACGACTAAATAATGGCAAGCACGTGCTCTGCTCACTCCTAAGTCCCCACTAACTAGGGGACAAGACGATCACTTTGATTAGGAAAATCCCGTGATCCGTTCGGGCCACGATATGCATATCGTTGCATGCCTCACTGCCTCCTCTCATCAAATCATCGATCTCTCTGTTGCTCAGGACAAATACATTTAAAATTAAAAACAGCTGTGGAAAAGTGAATAAACAAGTATTGTCATGGTTTATTTCATGTTTTTATTTATCATTAAGTACTATGACCATGCAGGTTGGTTTGTGCTTGGCCTTCATAAAGTATACTGGTTTGAGGTCAGTAAGATTATGCAAAAATGCAAGAATGCATAAATGTTTTTTTGTTGTTGTTGTTTAAAGTGAACTTTACAAAAGATGTCTTATATGATGTCTAAAATGTTCAGATGTTGTTTTTAAAACATTCAATTTATCAAAGTATTCATAAAAAATTATCACAGTTTCCACAAAAATATTAAGCAGCATAACAGTTCAACATTCATAATAATAAGAAACAGAATATTATGATTTCTGAAAGATCATATGACTGGAGTAACATCCTGCTGGAAAATCAGTATTGCTATCACAGGAATAAGTAGTGGGTTTTATTTATTTATTTTTTTTATTGAACTGTCGTACTATCACAGTACTAACTTTTGCACAGTAGTGTATCATGGAGTGTATAAAAGTAATATGTTATTCCATGCATTCCACCTAGTTTTATCATTTGTGCTGTAACAGATCACAGTTTTCCGCACGGCATCAGAGGGTCAGCAGGATATTGAGATGGCCATCTTAACTGCTCTGCTGAAAGGTGAACTCTTGTTCAGACCACACGTCACACAGTATATATATGTGTGTGTGTGTGTGTGTGTGTGTGTGTGTGTGTGTGTGACATGTAACATTCCTGAAAAGTACAATGTTGGTATCAGAATATTAATATTTATTTAAAAAAATATGTTTAATGCAGCTCTTTCTCTCTTTTTCCATTAACAATCTTTGGGTATGCCAGGGACAAATGCCTCGGCTCCAGAACAGCTGAGTTTAGCTTTGGCCTGGAACCGTGTGGATATTGCTCGCAGTCAAATCTTCGTCCATGGACAACACTGGCCTGTAGGTGAAGGGTTAATGAAAATAGCACACAGATTGCCTATAGAGACTCAGTATTCATATATGTGTACAGTTGTCAAATATAATGTCCCATATGTGTTTGAAAAGAACATTTATTTTATGATATTTCCCCCAATCTAAAATTCTTATTATCCAATGAAAGATTAGATTTTTGTGAATCTTTTAAATAAAAGATCAAAAAGATTAACAATGCAGATTAAATATTTTTGACCATGACTGTATATCTATGTGTATATATATATATTTATATACATACATTACAGTATTTGTATTCCGTATTATAAAGTTATTGAATACGTATTCACATGTCTATATCATCAGCCCTCTGGGTCCCTGTCCACCTCATCCACGAGCCAGCAGGATAAACCAAAGAGCCCTATCACTACCCGTGCCAGCAAGGGTAAACCTGTCAGGGCCAAAAAGGGCAAAGGTGCCAAATCCAAACCCGAGCCTCCGGAGGAGACCGATCCTAGAAAACTGGAGCTGCTTAACTGGGTAAGGTTCATTCTTTAGTAATATATTAGTGATGTTAGTGAGCATTTGCTGAATATACCGCTGGATTTGTATGTATTCTAGTTGAAGTAATTCTGTCTATATGTGTGTATGTTCTTGTTATTCAATTACATTTCATATGGGTGTGTGTGTTGATGTGTAAAATAGGTTAATTCTCTGGAGCAGGCCATGATGGACGCACTCGTGCTTGACAGAGTGGATTTTGTGAAGCTCCTTATTGAGAATGGCGTCAACATCCACCATTTCCTGACAATCCCGCGACTGGAAGAGCTCTATAACACGGTTGGCACACAATCGTATATTTATGGAATATTAGAGGGTCACGTTACCACTCTTTTTTTATGATTTTATGTTTTAATGACACAACCAATGCAGTATGGTTTGAAATGATTTGATGATTTCTGTGTGTTTAGTATTATCCATTATCATATCATACAATGTAATCTGTTGTTGAGGAGAAAGCACTTAGCCACAAACATCTGTGTGTTTTACAGAAGATGAAGCCTAATAGGTTTTTCCTGAATTGTGTATATGGCTTTTTGATTTTTTTTTTTCTTCTCAGAAATTAGGGCCAGTCAACACATTGCATTTCGTGGTAAGGGATGTAAAAAAGGTAAAGTTCATTATTAATAATTTGTGCTATATGATCTTTCTTGTCTGCGAGATTATGAAAATGAATTAAAACACACACAGAATTTTTCAGTACTTTTATGGCCTATTGTTTTAAAGAATAAGACTTTAATCTTCTTAGCAGTGTGTGAATGCAGCTGTGTGTTTGGAATTGTGCATGTGTATTTTGTGTATGAGCGTTGCATAAATAGTTGTATTTCACTCTAGTTTCGGTCGTTAAAGAATGAGTTACTTTATGGTGTTATGAAATGAATGTTTCCAGGGAAACCTACCACCAGATTACCAAATTACTCTGATTGACATTGGCTTGGTTCTGGAGTACCTCATGGGAGGAGCTTATCGGTGTCACTATACTAGGAAAAGTTTCCGCACACTCTATAATAACCTCTATGGACTGAAAAGAGTGAGTAACCACCATCCCTTATACACATATTCATCCAAATCTGAAAATAAGTGTTGTTTCCCCCCCTGCAGAAACAGATTAGATTAATGATATCATAGTGGCCAACCAAGACTTTTCCAGGGGATGACAAAACTAATTTTGTCAACTAAAAAATATTTTATAGAAGTAAAAATATAGTAAAATATTAAAAACATATTTTACAGAAAAATGTAAAAATTAAAATAATAATGCATAATAATAATACTGACTTGTCAATTAATAATCATAGTAACTTGTTTCTCAGCTTCCACACTTTTGAGAAATTAAAACAGACATTTTAATTTGTTATAAGTTAATTTGGTAGTAAAATGTAATTATCACTTCCGTAAATTACTGAACTGTGTGTATACAGAACAGGATTAAGCGCTAAAAGGAATGAATTGACAACCAAATTTAAATGTAGTGTGTGCGTGGCCAAATCAATTAACCAAATGTCTTTCAGTAATCAAATATGCTCAAACATATGATTCTCTTTCTGTTCTCTTTTAGCCCAAAGCTTTGAAACTCTTGGGCATGGAGGTAAAAAAAAGCTGATTTTTTGATTCAGTATTAAGAATATGTATATACTCACTCACTCTCTCTCTCTCTCTCTCTCTCTCTCTCTCTCTCTCTCTCTCTCTCTCTCTCTCTCTCTCTCTCTCTCTCTCTC
>JAUCMU010000125.1:11879938-11902638 GCA_032275025.1 Enteromius treurensis | reverse complement strand
ACTGGTTTATACTTTTTTTTTAAGCATACTGGTCGGTAAGATGTTTTATTTATTTTATCGAAATACGGTAAAATAATTCGATAATTTTATGAGCAATTCAGCCTAACGTTATGTATTTAACTTACTTATGAAGGGTAAAGCAGGATTAGGTTGCATGCGGCTGAATAGAACTGAACAGAATAGAATAGAATACTTTTACTTAGTTTTAATAGTTTTTATTTTTAAATTAAACTTCCCATAATACCTCTCTCTTCTCCCTCTCACAATCAGGGAATTTGGTCAGTTAGCGTATGAGCTGCTAGATCAGTCGTACAAGCATGATGAACAGGTGGCCATGAAGCTTTTGACGTACGAGCTGAAGAACTGGAGTAACTCCACCTGTCTGAAACTGGCTGTAGCTGCCAAACACAGAGACTTTATAGCCCACACCTGCAGCCAGATGCTGCTCACCGACATGTGGATGGGCTGCCTGCGGGTGGGCAAGAGCAATGGACTTAAGGTCTGCAATACGAAATAAACACACTACATTTTCAAGACACTGATTCAAAATATTATATACAAATACATTTATCATTTCATTTAATTCACAGGTAATCCTTGGAATCATCTTTCCTCCAACTATTCTTCTTCTAGACTTCCGGACTGGAGATGATCTGTCTTACCAAAACTCCAAAGACAAAGAAGAGCTCAAAGACAAAGACGATGATAACAAATCTGGCAAGGTAAAAATATGTACATTAAATTTTTTTTATTGTAATAATATTTCACAATATCACTGTTTTTCTGTAAATCCAGTAAATTAAAATTATACTTTTTTCAGGAAGAGTAAAAAAAAAATTGTAGAATGGTAGAATACCCACTCAACATTGGCTTTTTAATTTTTTATAGACCTTTAAGAGGTTTAAGTGAGTAAAACGAAACAAACAAGTCTGGGTTGTTATTTGTTTTCAGGATGGCACCTTGAGCATGGACGGAGCATCGAAGAAAGGTGATGAAGAAGATGGTAAAAAGAAACAGAAGCGGGTGCCTGTTGGGAAGAAGATATACTATTTCTATAACGCTCCATTTACCAAGTTCTGGTTCAATACGGTATGTGATTAAATATTAATAATAAAAACAGTAAAATGATAAAATTCTCAAAAAAAAACCATAATGATTATGTATCTACTCAGACTGCCTACCTGGTATACCTAATGCTGTACAATTACATCATCCTGGTGAAAATGGAGAGATGGCCATCATTGCAGGAATGGATCGTCATCTCCTACATCATCACTCTTGGACTAGAGAAAGTTAGACAGGTGAAGCACACAAACCGAAAATGTGTTGCTATTGTCATATTTATGTGTTGTTGACAGATTTGTTTTTCTTAATTGGACACCTGAGCTTGTGTGCAGATCCTGATGTCAGAGCCAGGAAAGCTAAAACAGAAGATAAACGTATGGCTTGAAGAGTACTGGAATATCACTGACCTGGCTGCCATCACCACGTTCCTCATGGGCCTGTTACTGCGACTGCAGAACGAGCCTTACATGGGCTACGGGCGCGTCATCTACTGTGTAGACATCATCTTCTGGTACATTCGTGTCCTCGACATTTTTGGAGTTAACAAGTATTTGGGCCCGTATGTCATGATGATTGGTAAAATGGTGAGAACCAACAGAAACACTTACCTTGACGGCTCAAAAGCTTTTTGTGAAATATAAAACTTGATGTGTTTGTGTGTGCAGATGATTGACATGCTATACTTTGTGGTGATCATGCTGGTGGTTCTTATGAGTTTCGGGGTGGCTCGTCAGGCCATCCTTCACCCGGACGAGGAGCCGACGTGGCGCCTGGCAAGGAATATCTTCTACATGCCCTACTGGATGATCTATGGAGAAGTGTTTGCTGACTCGATAGACCGTAAGACTAGAATTCATAGTAAGATTCTGTTTCCTGATTCATGTGTGGATGATCCGTCTCGTCTCCATTCCACCCTCTCTGTATCTGTGAACTATACAGAAAGATTCATATCTCCTGATCATGTGTCCATTCACACTGCCATGGCAATCGCCCTCTACTGAATCATGTGTGATGGATGTGTGACAGTGCCAGTCTTTACCTGCCCTGATTGTGAATGTTATGTCTTTATGTCTTGTTGACACTTCACTGCTCGCTTGGTTAAATTGTGTTTTTATAATTCTAATTTGTAAGCTGCTAAATAAATAAATGTACATTTAAATAGAATAAAAAACAAGGTGAACAAAAATTGCTATTTTAAGGCGAGACACTACAGGTGAATAGGGTACATTTTTTAACTTACAAATAGGACCATGAAACTTTACCAGTTGATTGCTCACAAAAAATGTGAGAAAAAATGTGAGAAAAAAATGTATTGCAGTTTTTAAAAAATGTTATGTTTAAATATGCAAAAGAGGCAATAGCTCATTAAATATGTGGAAATTTGCATATATAAATCTGAAAAGAGGATAAAGCCAGGTGGAAAATTAATTTTTTCATTTTATTTATACACAAAATGAAAAAAAAAATTACAGAGGGATTTTAGGATATCTGCTTTCATTACCTAGGAAATCAAAATATACCATCCATAGCCTTCTTTTTCTTTAAAATGTCACATAAATCAGGCCAGGAATGATTTATCAACAAATCCCTCCGTAAATATTTTCAGAACACTAGTGAGAGTATAACTGGAAAGTTTGGTGTACATAGGTACAACATAGGCTGAGATATTGTACCGGAAAATGACAAAAAGCTAATTTTGAGAAAACCGCATTTGAAGATTTCAATAGGGGAAGAAAGTTATGGTCACAAGTAAACAAAATGTTATAAAATAATCATTTTAATGTATTTTTTTTAACATTTTCTTTATAGTATTTCGAAAGAACACATTCTGAGGGACTAAACTAGCCCAAAATCTCAAAATTGACCACTGCATAAAAAAAACGATGTTTTTGCCTGCAGTGTCTTGCCTTAAAATTAAATAAATAAAAGGTTTTTAAAATTGTGATATAGAGAAAACATGTAATATATTACATGATTTCAAGACTGATTTCAAAAATTCTTCCAAAAAGAGTAAAAATGTAATACTTTAGATTCATTAACTGTTCCTTCATTGAGGAAAGTCCTGTCCATTTGTTAGTACTTGCACTTTGTAGTATTAAAAATAAAATTCCTAGTATCTCGGCATGTAGTCCGTTTTGGATACATAGCAAATGAATTAAAAGGACTGAATTTCCACTCTTTTTTAATTACTTTAATTACGTATTTAATTACAATATTGTATATTAATTAATATATTAATCTATTAAGTGTATCTTTCCTTTCTTCACCTAAAATGTGATGTGTGCAAAGATCTTTAACAATGACTATTTTAAAATATTTAACTTCCCCTCCTTTTGCACTAATTATATGGCTGGCTGATATGAAATGAATTATACTTGTTAGTTCTCCACAATCTTTAATTGTGCCTTTTCTCTTTCTTCTTAAATACTCATAGTCTATGCGATGGAGATTAATCGTGAGTGTAAAAATCTTCCACTATACCTGTAATTAAATTGAATTATCAAATAATTTAGAATGACATTGTGGTTGCATCATAACCTCTGTAATGTATGGCAGCACCCTGTGGTGAAAACATGTATGATGAAGATGGGAAGAAGCTCCCTCCGTGTATACCTGGGGCCTGGCTCACACCTGCCATCATGGCCTGTTACTTATTAGTAGCCAACATCCTACTGGTCAACCTGCTCATTGCTGTATTCAAGTAAGTCAAAAAATAAACACAAAATGTAAAGCATCGATAAGCCATAGTACTGTAGCACAATATTATGTCCTCATAGATTTATTATCAGCTGTACAACACTGATAGAACTCATTCCTTTCACAGTAACACATTCTTTGAAGTAAAATCCATCTCTAACCAAGTGTGGAAGTTCCAACGCTACCAGCTCATCATGACATTTCACGACAGACCGGTGCTTCCTCCTCCCCTCATCATCTTCAGCCACATGTACATTGTGTTAAAGCGCCTGTGCTGCCGCTGCAGGAAGAAACAGGAAGGGGAGCTGGATGAGAGAGACCGCGGACTGAGTTATTACTTTTTTTATTAAGTTATTTAACTTACTTTTAATTGTTTCCATGTATCAAGATTACAGCAATCTATTTTAAACCATGTTTTTTTTTTATTTTTTAGAGTTGACTCTGAGTCTGGAGGAGCTGAAGAGTCTGTATGAGTTTGAAGAACAGTGTGTGGAGGAGTACTTCAGAGAGAAGGAGGATGAGGCGCAATCTTCCAACGATGAGCGAATCCGAATTACTTCCCAGAGGTACTGGATGAAAAATGTCATTTCAGGGCTCAACAATGAGGATCTTCTTTTGTGGTTCTTAATGATCAGCTTTTACAGCTGCATTGCACTTTTTTTTTTTCAATGTTTTCATTGTTTTTTTAAATAAGATGCTAAATATATTTATAATCTAACTCAAATTCATGAAGCTTTTTCTAGCTAGTGCTTGTGATGCAACAAAATACTCTCTGATGTGACGTTTTCAACAGAATGTGTTTTTGCACTCCACTGCACTGCTTTCAGATTGATTCTCTTCAAAGCAAATATGTGGTAAATATGGATTACTTTGACCGTTGTATCCCATTTGCTCTCTTTTGCAGCATCTCGCTCTTGATCATGTTCTAAAATGGAGCGCTATTGTTTTCTGCTTTTTTTTAATGACATAATTCAATATATAATACATTCAAAATGTAAAAATATGCAACCTACTCCACTCCAATTCTGCATATTTATAGTTAGCTTACTTTAAATCAGCTAAAAGATCACCTGATAACACAGCTTGAAGTGATACAAAGTTGCAGGTCAGAGTTCACAAAATTTTAACACTGAAACACAGGAATGCTGTCCCGCATTCACATGTGCTAGAATGGAAGTCCATGGGATGTACATTGTAGTCTAAAATAATCTTAAATAGCCACATCTTGAGTTTTGTTTTCGAACAGTAGAATAGAAAAAATGTTTTTCTTAAGCTTCTTTTAACTTAAGGGTGCTGTTTTTAGAACGCCATCAAGTGTGAGTCGCTGCAAAAGAATGCAGTGGAATGTAGAAATGCGTTCTGTGTGAACAGCCCCTTACTGATGCTTTAAACAAATCCTCACATATGTTAGCCATAACTACATCACGGAAAACCAAACATTTAAGTTTAAAAGACATAAAAAAGGTGCACAGGATCAGTGAATATAAAATGTTTAGCAATGCAGAACTGGCCCGAAAAAGCTGGTGACAGTTCTGTCATATGGTAAAACAAATTCTCGCTCACTTGCATACTTATTGTTGAGCCCTACATTAAGAATAAAGGCCATTGCACATTGAGAGTCCCAAATTTGAATGCTTTTTTTTTTTTTGTATACATCATCCTTTCCTATCAAAATGCTTGTTATGGTTGGGAAAACGCAGAATATTTTACCTGATTTACCTCTTTTTTATTTTATTTTAAAGTTTTAGAGGCATGTGTATAAACGTGATTGGAATAACATGAAGTTGTATTTATTTTTCAACGTGTGAAAATTTCGGGGTTCAGTGTGCAATGAGGTTAAAACAAATAAACAACCATTTGAAACACTTGTTGTCGCAGAGTCGAGAACATGTCCATGCGCCTAGAGGAGGTGAATGAACGAGAGCACTCCATGAAAGCCTCTCTGCAGACAGTCGACCTGCGCCTGGCTCAGCTAGAGGAGTTCTCTGGCCGGATGATGCACGCGCTGGAGCGGCTGACTGGCATCGACCGCTGCGAACTGGTCCGTGCTCGATCCGGGAGCGCAATGGCCGTGGACCAATCCAGCCTGCTTCGCCGGGGTAGCGTCAACAGCGCAGACGGCTACAGCTTGTACCGCTGGCACCTGGATGCCGAGGACCGCGGTGAAGAGATGTCAGGGGAAAGGAAGGGCCAAGCAGAGAGACGAGGCAGCATTGGCAGCAGCGACCTCCTTCTAAACCCTCATCAAGGTTCTTGCTACGGACCAACGCTGGACGTGGTGCCCCTCCGGCAGAGAACACGCTCCAGCTCCAGTGTGGATATCCTCATCTCTCCCTGCGAGTCACCAGGCAAAGTCCAGACCTCTCAATCCCCAAAACTCACCTCTGTCCAGCACCCTAAAGATCCACAAGCTCTGCTAGAAACTGAAACAGACATCTCAGTCCCACATCCTCTGGAAAGGGCACAATCCCTGAGGCAGTACCCAACCGAAGCTCAGAGTAACTCTCTGTCGTACGAGAACAGATCCCAAAGTGGTACTTTGTACGTCTCGATGGCACAGTTGAGGTTGAGCAGTCCAGGGAATACGTGGGCTTCGGAGCCCCACGGCCTACAGGATCAAGCAAGCAGGTCGCCAACATTGGGTCGCTGGCCTCCACGATTCGATGACAAAGTTCATCCCTCCCCTTTCGGACTTTCCCCCAAGACATCTTTAGAGAAATTAAGACAAGGGGAACAAGGGGAAAGTGAGGAAAAGAATAAAGGCGAGGATCAGTCAGAGGTGAATAGCGAAAGCACGACAAAAGAAGAAGAAGAAGAGAAAGGAGAGGAGCTGATGGACTCAGATCACTTGTATGTTGCAGAGGACAGGATGTATCCCTCGCTCAGATCTAAGAGTCTGAACACTAACCCACGGAAGGCAAAGGCTGTAGGGAACATCCTGGATAAACCTCGAGCAGCCAGTAGTGTGAGAGACCTGGCTGGGGCCTTTGAGGTCAATACCAACGACTACAGACCCTCCAGAGAAAGGACAGGCACACAGACTTAAGCACAAGATCATGGCATTAGTTGATTTTCATTGTTTTCCAGTGTGGATCGCACTTCTAACTAGTTATGTTGTGCATTCGCTAGCAGGCATATTTTCATACATTTATATTCATTAGGCATGTAATGTTAATGCTAAAACCTGTGCAAAAAGGGAAATCTAGGACTACCTCTGTGCTGTAGACATTAACTATCCCATTTTTTTTCAAAATAAAGGGAAATATAAATACAGTTACGCTGTTTATTACTCAACAACTACACATCTTTCCTAATAATATAATATTATATAAATTATTTCATATGGTGAAGCATCATAAAGAATAAACCAGGCACTTGTAAATAACTTAGAAAAGATATTTTAATCTTTTTTACATGATCAGTTAACTCTGACATAGCAGTACAAACAAGAAAATCAAGGAAGACATGTTATAAAATTGGACACAAAAGCTTGCACTGAATGGTCAGTAAGACTTTACGCTCATGTGGGAGGCTGAGTGCTGTCCCTGTTTCATTGAAAAATATGCAAATGTGCCTGCATGCATATTCAAAACATGACTGCTGGGCCATGAAAGGGATAGTTCACTCGAAAATGATAATTCTGTTATTATTTTGCCTACCTTCATGTTGTTTCAAACCTGTATGACTTTCTGCAGAATATGTTTTAAAGAATACATGAGGGTGGATTAATGAAGTTTTATTTCTGGGTGAACTATCACTTTAAGTGACTTTTACATGGCAAGGCTCACAAGCATGAGCAGGGGTCCGTTTAAACAGATGCACAATGCCAACAGAACTCGAGCAATCGTATACCCTTAAGCATTAAACAGCAGAATCAATCATTCATTCAGAGTAACATAGGTGAATTCTTAAGTATCTAAGTTGATCCTCAGCATTTCAGTTTTGTGTTCTTAATTTGTAACAGGCCCACATGGAATCTGTACATGCAGATTTATACAGAATTTGAACATTTGAGTTTAGTACTCTCAGCTCAGGTAAACCCTGTTTAAACGCAAAATAGGTCCAGGTACTTTTTTCTGCAAAATTCCACATGGGCCTGGTAATAGCCCAGTAATCTCAAAGGACACTTCAGCACATTCAAGCTATTACAATCTTACACTTTTTTTTGAAGTGGCTAACTTAACAGGCAGGACTTTAAGTGGTTTATGAAATGATGACGTTGTACAAGAGACCCACACAAATAACAGAACATGACTTGAAAAAACAATAGGTACTGTTGCAGTGGTGCTGTAAACACTACACGACTTCACACTCATAAGAGTCTTATAAAAGAGGAAATTACAAAAGACAATGTACAGAATACTGTGACGACATTTAAATGAGTTAAAAAAATAAGTATTAACAAATAAATCAATCTCACATAAGCACTGGTTAACATGCTTCATATGCAGCGGTGAGTAAAAGATGCTTACGTCGATAGAGTATAAAAATATAATACCATTAGTAAATGTAATACTGTATATACTAATATACAGGGCCTAGCTGGCTGCTGCTTCAACAAGCATTAGGAAATTCGTCCTAGCCCTCACTCTTTTATTCTTTTGTCTTTCTTTTTCATGCTCAATATGTATGTCAGAGAGATTACAACCAAAAAAGAAAGAAAAAGAAGCAGACATTTAGACTGTTAGTATTCATCACAGTTTCAATTTCTTTTTTTACTTTGGTCTCTGTTTGCAGTAAAAGTTAATGACAAAGTCAGGGAAAGGGGAAGACCTGTGGAATATTGCTTTCTATTCCACAGTTTATTGCGGCTTTGGAACAGTAACTAAAAACACAATTAGGTACATATAAAATGGGCGATTTTAAATAACAAAACATAACATTCAGAAACAACAAATATTATATATATATATATATATATATATATATATATATATATTGCATGTCCTTCAGTTTGACCAATATTTATTTAACGGTCAAACCATCATGTTCTTCAGTCGCTACTTTAGGTCCACAATCTTTATTGCCAAAAACTGCATAATAGCAGGAGTTTGATAAACTGTAATCTCTTTATATATTTTCCTTCATTAAATGGCGCTTTAATAAACCAATGTGACTATATATATAATTAATTATTTTAAAGAAAAAAAAATGGTTTTCAAAATACTAATTAGGCTACACTAAATTGGGACAGATCTAAGGGGTTAAGGGGGTAGGTAGATGAAAATTTTGGCTTAAAACTAACCTTTTATCACTCTCTTCAGGGCTTCAATATGTATAGATGAGGCAGGCTAAAGTCCAGAGCTCTCAGCGGCAGCTAACAGCTGAAAGTCCAGTGGTACTGTAAACCCTCACACAAACACACATTAAATCATTCACACAGTGTTGCTGCAGAAGGTGCCGGGTTAGAGCAGAGTGCAGCGGAAGAAGCTTGGCTTCTTGGATCGACTCTCTGTGATTTTCACTCCTCCTCCTCCTCCTCCCGAAGGGTTATTCTCATTCTAAACACAAAGATGCAAGGAAACCATTCAGCATAAGTGTTAGACATAGACATTGTCTACGTGATTGTAATATTCCATTCTCACCATTTTTCTATTTAATCTGGTCATGATGTCTCTACCAAGAGTGACAAAGGCCTAGCATTAAAGAAAAAGGGACATTAGATTAGATCAGAAAATAATTAGTCTTGTTCAAATAAATAAATCAACATTAGATAGCCAATTCTTTCCCCTACCTCTTCAACATTTGTGCTAGATTTTGCACTTGTTTCCAAGAACTTGATTCCATAATCAATAGCTAGCTGTAGCAGGACAAAAAAGGGAATTCAAAGGTTTGCTTCATGCAGTAAAATCGATTTTTCAGGAAGTTGAAAAATATTTTTTTAATGATACATACCTTTTCCCCTCTTTCTTTTGAGACTTGCCTCTTATCATTCATGTCACATTTGTTACCCAATATCATCCGTTCCACATCTGACGATGCATGCTGACAAAACAGACAGAGGGAAAATGAATCTCACTTTAAATGAAGTGAAAACTCCATGCATTAGGTTCGTTTCGCACCTCTTCAATGTTCCTGATCCAGTTCCTGATGTTGTCAAATGATTTCTCATTTGTGATATCATACACCAGCATAATTCCCTGTGTAAACGACGAAAAAAATTGCATGAATTAGGATGCATTACCTGTGCAGAAGCACATCTAGAAGTATTTGTTCAAGAGAATTAGAGCATTACCATTGCTCCTCTATAATATGCAGTGGTGATGGTTCGGAACCTCTCCTGTCCCGCGGTATCCCTTTATGGCAAATTTAAAAAACAGATTTAAAATATTGTTTGTACTAGTGCTGTACTTATTTGCGATTAATTGAATCCAAAATAAAAGTTTTTGTTTACATTATATACAGTATGTGTGTGGACTGTGTATATTTATTACATATACATAAATACACACATGCGGTATTATATATTTAGAAACTATTTACATAATAGTGTCCGCTTTTATTATAGGCAAATATAGTTAATATATTAACCTTTTTATTTTCTGTAAAATATACATGTATGCATATGTATTTATATATACACAATAAATATAAACAACACATATATTATGTAAACAAACAAAAAAAAGATTTGGAATGCGATTAATTGCAAGTTTGTAAGGTTGTGGGCCTGGTAAGTAAAAAACACTGACGCATATCTGACTGTGTATCAGTAATTATAAAATATAATGATATTATGCAAAAGCAATACAAAAAATGGTAAAACTAGGTAAATTAGAAATTAAAATTTAGCTTTAATGGAATGTTTTTTTCTCTATTTTCCTCCCCCGTTTGTGATATGGCATAGCAGCCAAATCCTTTGCTTTATACATTATAATGCAGACTTGTGCTCTCACCAAATCTGAAGCTTGATCTTCTTCCCGTCCAGCTCAATTGTTCTGATTTTGAAGTCAATCCCTGCAATAATAACGTTTAGAAAGAAGTGATGTGAAACACTACATCTCAAAGGCCAGTGTTCACACAGCAGAAATCAGTCCTATCGTGACACAATGTGAAACTGACTCATTTCAGAATGCATCACAAATCTTTCCACTTAGCGGGGACTGTTGGATTAGCACGTTTTCATGGCGTAACCATGGAGATGGAATGTGTATAAAGGTCAGAATGGTGTAACATATGTCTGACCGACTCAATGGCTGCAGTGTTGCAAAAGGCTGTGCAGATGCATAAAAACCTGTTGCATTCAGAAGCAACAGAATGTGGCCCCTGGTTATGGCAATTATGAGAAAACTTGGCAGTGTGTATTGAGGCACTCAATCCTGCCACCAATGAAAGCTCAGACAGGACATGGGACAGGAAGTGACACAGCAGTATTATCCATGGCAATAGGGGAAGTCTGTGGCATAACAATGACAAAAGGTCAAGGAACTCTTGCACGGGTTTCGCACAGGAAATGACGTACTGGACCACAGCAGAACAGACCGACCGAAAGGTGTGTAAAAATATCCCAAGTCAAAAACTAAGGGCTTTGTTACCTAGTCCATGTACAGTCTCTTACGATGTGTGCGTTCTGAATTTGAGGGTTTCTTATTCTAGAATAACACTATGATCTGCTGACTTGAGAAACAGATGCCGCTTTTGTAATACTCTTAAAATCACAATGAAAAGGAAGTAGCTACAGATCTTTTTTCTTATTGTGACATACCTCCGAATCAAACAGATTACCAAATAAGAAATGTAGGGGGGAGGACATTTAATTCATTGGTGGTTGATTGGATTTTGAGATGTGGGCGTGGCACTCAAAAGTGAAGGGAGATGAACATGAGCTTGCAGGGGCGGGGTTTAAGTGGACCAAATGATTAGACAAGTCCTGCATATGACACCACAGAGAAATCTGTTGTTTTTACCAGAAGGGTCAATTGTGACTTTGATGAGATCAAAACATAAGCACAAGCAATTGTTCGAAATAGGGTCAATACCACGAACTGACAAAACAACACATTTTAATTTGATCATTTCAACTGATGTAGGTTAACTGATTGTAAAGCAATCAGGTGCTGATGAGATAAGCCCCCTCTGACAGCACACAAACCCATGTTTTACTCTGACCCAAAACAAGCTCTAGCCCGTTTAAACTCCTGTTTAGTGGTAAAATGTGAATCTACACGTACTCTTTACCCACAGAAACGAAAGTGCAGCCCAGCCCACACCGCTAGCACACAGCTAATCACAATGCAAGCACGCTAGCTCTACAAATGCATGCTTGTAACGTCTTGTTCAAATTACAGATTGAAGCAGCTTATTCCAAGAGATTCTGACGTTTCAATACGTAAAATCGGGCGTTCGTCATATTAAACGCTAGTAAAACACATATAACGTTAGAGGAAAAGATGAAGTGAAGGGGCTGTCACATCCACGGCCTCTTCCTGTCACTTCAGCAGACCGTCACATGTGTGTAAACCTACAACAAGCTTATTTCTCTTCCCGCAGGACTAACGTTATATAAGAGGCATTCCTGTAATGTACACATAGAAACCACAGAGCTGAACTGACCTATAGTGGAGATGAAGGTGGTGTTGAACGCGTCCTCACTAAATCGAAACAGCAAACACGTCTTGCCCACTCCGCTGTCTCCGATGAGCAGCAGTTTGAACAGATAATCGTACGTTTTCGCCATCCTTTCTGTTTCTCCTGTCTGGTTACCTTGCTTTGGCTCGGCAGCAAAGTAACGGTAGTCGGCTAACGGTACATGAAAGATGCGCTTGAACTTGTGTTTCCGACTTTGCTGCTCAGAGCACAGCAGCGAGGAAGAGGCTGGGCGTGTCCGCTGTGACGTCATCGCGAAGACACGAGTCAAGAGCGAAAGGAGGTTTGGTAAGGGAAAAAGGGGAAGTTTTGGTAGATCATCATTTTGACATGAAAAGTCAGTACAGAAGATAAGCAGGGGAAATATGAACAGCGAATTCATATTTATTAGCTTAAATTATGAGGAATTCGTCATTAGACATCATAAAAGTTTTTATTACTTTGTATCTCATAGTTATAACTAGTTTTATCTTAAAATAATGACTTACTATCATAATTTTTACTTTATAAGTAGCTATGACTTCTTTTTATGCCAGAATTTCCATAATACAAATTATTTGTTTCTTATAAAGCAGAAATGCTTTATTATACTAAATATCTATAGATATGTATAGATATGTATTATGTGAAGCTTTATTTATGGTAATCTCCTGCTGTCCTTTTCCCTTTTGATTTTAATTTTTTTCTTTCTTTTACCATGTTGTATAAGTTGAACAAAACCTGCTGTATTTTGTTTTGTTTTGTTTTGTTTTTATCATGTATGCAATAGCAAATGTGCAATTGTCCTCGTTTGAACCCTGTCACTAAAAATATTAGCTGATTTCAGTGATACGTTTTTAATATTTAAGCAAGATATTTAAATATGTTAAGAAGGAGGAGAATCCTCCCTTTAAAAACTGTAATACAAACCTCTTCATACGTTTCTCGCGGTTCCTAACTCTTTTGGAAGTTTCCTCTATTCTCGCGGTCTGGTACTTAACGTTAGATGCATTTCCGGGTTATGGACTGTAGAACGAATCCATGTAACGAACCAGTCTCAATATGTTACGTTTATTTAGACACCTTGTCACTTTCACATACAACTGGATAATACCGGACCTTTTGATCGAGATGATTCATGATGCGGTGTTCTTTCACTTTGTCATATTAATACCCATCTGTGTTTCTGAATTATACATTATGATTATAAATTTAGGCACAAACCAGTTATTACCAAACTCCTTTTAGGCCTATTTAATTTCCCCATATGTCATTTTTGTTTTCTGAGCTACATTTCTCAGAAACCTTTAACTGTGATGGAAATATAGTGAAATTTGTTTATAAATGTCCCCGCCTGCTGGAAGAGAATGAGACTTCATCACCACCATAGAGTTCCTGAGAATGTCTGCTCCGGAGCCACAAAGGGACTGATAAGGAAATCTCTTTTTGCGTCAGTGTTTTCAGTGTGTTTGCATATAATCCACATTGAAATGTAAAATAGTACAGCAGATTAGAACATCTGGCTTGTCTGGAGACAAACAAACCTAGTTTGTTCTACTGATTAAGTGAAGTTGGCGTGTGACCAGATTAAGTCACTTGTTAGTTTCTGTAATGATCCTCTTTCTACATGATTCTGCTTTTTTTACCAGAAGGACTGTTTAATGTGAGTCTAATACTGTAGTTTATGCTTGTACCTCTGTGCAAACGGACCATGTATAACTCATCTGTTGATTAAGTGCTGTTTGCATGAGGATTATGTTTGGATGTTTCGTTATCTTGTATTTGAAATAAAGGTAAGCAGGCTTAGATAGAGATGGAAAGCTCTCACTTCATCTTTTTGAGAACAGAATCTTCAAGACATTTGATTTAATTATGTGAGTACTGTACAACATGTATAATTATCCAGAATCATAAGTTTCTCATAAAGCTATAAATACAGTGAAGCCTATTAAAAAATGTTATCTTCTAGCTTTACTTTCAAGCTTGAACGCTAAACAAAAGCAAACACTGTATATTTAGCATAAGGCTGTTAAGAAACCTTTAACATTTGACCTGCGTTGGCATGATGTTGTTAGTGGATCAATATTTAGAGTCCAAACCATTTGGAAATGCCTCAGTGGCTCAGAGATGTGATTATATCTCCATCCATTAAGTCAGCTATTATCTGAGATTGCAATGGACCACAGTACTATAGTGGTGGGCAAAATAACAGAAGGTCTAGTAGGTCTATATTCTTAACCCTTCTACAGCTTATTCTATATGAACATAAAATAGGGGAGAACTTGACTTTAAAGGAAATAAGAAGCACAATGCAATCAATCCACTCAATACTAACCTCATACAGAACACTTATTGTATATTACCCCTATGCTTTATTCAGTTATGCTGAGTAGAGTCGTGGGTTCAGATGTGTAGAGTAAACGTATCATACAAACAGTGTGCATTGCTTAATAGCCTGTGAGCACTAATACAGTGTTACTACGCTAATACAGTATAATTCTGCAATAACAAAATATTAAAGATGTCTAGTTTACACTGAAAGGTGAAGTCCTAGGAAAATAGTGGGAGTTACACACCAATATAAAATGATGACTTTAAATGAAACTATAAATGGAAATATTAAAAGAAATATTTTTCTCAGCTTTTGCAGTCACCTGATGATTGTTACTTTTTATGCTCCAGTCGAAGTTTCCACCATTTATGATTCTGTAAATAATAATTATTCTTTAATTTTCATAGAAAATAATCAGTACAAAAATTATGCATTTTTGTTTGTTATTATATCAGGTCTCACCTTCTTTCCCATGCTTGGCGTGTGGGGTTGCAACTCCAAACTCGCATACATGTTGCTGTCTTTCACTCGGATGTCCTCATAGGTGTTGCCCTCAGCTATGTGTTCATAGGTATTACTGTCATGTTGTTCAGGTATGTCTTGATAGGTGTTTTCTTCTAAAAGGATGGGATTCATAGGGTTGTCATATTCTTGCCCGGGCTGGTCCATCTGTCCAGCACACACCACAGATGAGGTCTGGTAGAGCGGGTTGGGCTGTAGGACTTCTTGGTCAGGATAGGGCACTTGGCGAGCTCCACTATTGGGTTTTTTAAGATCAAGGACAGCATAAGAGCAGGAAGCTGTTTTGTGTGGAGCTAAAGGAGGTTGTTCAGGGGTGGAGGGCATAATGTTACAAGAATTATAAGTTGAAGGCTGATTGTTTTCATTGTGGAGAGGCAACTGAAATTGAGAGTTGTAGCCCTCTGTGTCTGAGGTATCGCTTTTTTTGCTGTTTGGTGTATCATCGTCACCTGGCCTTTCAGATGTCCTTGATTCTGAAAAGCTCTGCTGTTCTTGCGATGGATTTGAACCAGGAACACCAGCACTTAAGGAATTCCGAAGTGGTGTATTCTTCTTTGGAAGTGGTGGAACTTTCGTACCCTAATGATTTGACAAGAAATGTTGAAAAGTTTTACATTTTATAATTACCCATGGTTATAAGAGCCTGGTTACCTGGGATAGGCTGTTTCTGTCAATAGAGGTGGAAATTGCGAGTTGCCGGCCACTTTTAGGATACAGAACAGGAGGCGTGCTGTGCGGAAAATTGATAGTTTGTTCCCATAAACTTCTTAGAGCCTTAACGCTAACACCCGCATTGACTTTGGGCTTATTTTGAACCACATCATAAAGTTCATTTTTGTCTTCCTAGAAAAATGACAATGCAAAAGGACATGGATTGTAAAACATTTCCTACCATGTTGATATTCTCTTTGTTTTCATGTATTTAAAGGTGAGCATATTTTTGTTTTTTTGATATTAGTATGTTGTGTTTGCCAATATGCCCAACACTCAGACTAGTTATATTAAATTCTTCATCCAGTGTGAAACATAATTTTAAAAGTACTATTCATTTCTTTCTAAGACTTTTTAATGAAGAATAATTACTTTAAAATGTGCACATTTAACAATAATGCAAAGTATGCTTGATACCTCTTCCACAGGGTCCATTTCTGTGCTACATGAAGTCAGATACTCTCCAAAAGGCTGGATCGGTGTGCTTTTAAAGTGATTGATCAGCTCTGTGAGACTGTTATGAGTGGTGGAATCTCCAGAAACGATGAACAGGCCGGTCGCGGTTTGATTTATGACAAAATGGCGACAACGATCCTGTCCTCTGTCAGTATAAAGCATTAGAGAAATGAAACAACCATAAACACTGAAGCTTCAATCTGTTTTTAAAATGCTTTATCTTGCTGTCCATTTCAACATATACTCATACATTTTAAAAGGTTTTAATACTGAAAACATATTTTACTATATTGTATTAACCTTGTTTATTGAGCTGTAAACTAACATGAACAAACAATAAACACTTGTATTTTTATTTCCTAATGTTACAGATGATAAATTAATTCTTAAATGGCTCGTTGTTAGTGCTTGATCGCTAATGCATTAAATAATGTTATTAAATCAGATATTATGGTAGTGTAACAGAAAATAGCTGTTCTTACTTGTATGAAAGAATATATCCAGTGGCTTTTTCGCTGAGTCTGATTAGGAAGCAACCAACATCCTTGTCTCTGAGCTGATCTTCTGCTTCACTGCAAATATCGACAGTTACTCAATTCACAATCATAAACATTTGGATCTCCTTCACCATTACCCAAAAATAGACAGTATTTAATTTGTTCAGATGTTTTCACAGCTCATTATGAAACAATTAATTAACCTCTCATCTCTAGTTCTTACTGTCTGGAGATGAAGCCCTGGAACCAGGGGGGAAAACTTCCATCACACAAGATGAGCACAGCCTGAGTCTCCACAAACCACTTGAGGATGTGCTCCTTCTGTAGTCCTCTGTTCATGGTGAGGCCTTCTGCCGTTCCCTCCGTTCTTTCCATCTGCGTCTCATTTATTTTCTTCTGGTACAAGGCTGCCTCTATTTGCTCCATTGTGAGCATCTCCCTCTCTACACTGTAAGCAGTCAACTTTCCACCGTCAAACATTCACAACATCACTTACTCACTGCAACAGGAAGACTGGCACACTTAATTTGCTTAGTTTCCTCCTACGTAAATGTGTGATCGTGCACATGTAAAAGGCTCTATTGTTTAAGTTTATCTGCCTGTAGTCAATAACGACTTACGGGTTCAGTGTGATTTTGTTGCACTATCTTTGGAAGCTTGTTCCGCCTGAATTGTGGTCTTGTATAAATATAAAAGATTAAAAACCTGGTTTGGATTTTGAAAACATATTGGATCTGAAACTACAACCACTGCACACTTTTGTATTATTAAGTATTAATATGTAGCAAATGAATGTGCTCAGCACAAACATTATAACATTATTTATAGTGTTATTATTAATAAAATGTTTGTGTTTAATACTACCAGTGTCAACATTATTGCCATGTTTTGATCGATTTGGATTATTTTAATTATCGGCCTCAAAGCATAAAGGACAATGTGATGTGAGCATGTCAATTTGCATGTAAGTTAGATATGTACTTAAATTTTAATGCAATATTACATTTTAACAGTGTTTTAGATTAAATGATAAAACTAAAGAATCAGTCAGGTATTAGTCCTGAACCTATGCTGAAGCAATGTTGCTGTATGAGGAATATGTTTTCAGTTTATGAATTAAATCCAATAAATGTATATCTTTTTGATGGGGCAATGACTATCTACTGTATGTTTAACAGTCAACATAAAATTCTCATTAATTGTGGCAATGGCAAATAATAAATAAATGTTAAAAACACTCCAGTTTATTTAAAAGTATTTGTAAGTGTTTTTTCACCTCATTATATTACAAAAACTACATACAACTTTGTCACAAGTTAAAAATGATAAGCTTTAGCACAAATCAGCAGTAAACAGAATAGATTAGCGAGACAACAGACGACGTTTATCATTCAGAGATCCACAGAGAGCGACAGCACAACGTCCGTCCAACCTTGGATATAATTCAGAAGAATACTTAATGCTTGTTGTTTTTTTAAGTCATGGAACAGGCCTGTCAGTCTGTTGTCGTTTTTATGCTCAGGCATGAGTTCAACAGGTGGCGTGTCTACTTTTAGAATCGCGCTAGTGCTGCTCGTGCGCTTTTCCTATGGTCTGTGAAGAGATCGCTAGAGCGCACGATAGGATTCAGAAATGTAAGATATTTGTTGGTGATGACAGGTAGGGACATTTGGTGTTCTTTTACTTACTTTGAATAAGTAACATTACACGTACAATTATCACACTAACTCTTTGGATTAGTCCTTAATGTTATCGCTGTAGGGAGTTCCTGGAGTATTTGATTATTTTTATTGCAGTTACGTTTGATGTCTTTAATTTTCTACAGTTTCGAACATTAAAAAGAAATGAAGGGAGTGCAATTGGACCTTGTTTTTGGAGATCTGCTATTTATCCGGTGTTGTGACAATTATATACCTACCTCGAGTCCAGAAGGAGGAACAGTAGTTAAAACGGTTGTGTTTTCAGATAAAAGGTGCTTTTTTCCGAGAGAGAGAAGCATCGAGTACAAATTAGAAATGTTGCAACATAGCATATCTTGTCGGTTGAAAAACTTGCCAAGATAGTCTTTTTATCCATTGTGCATTTTGTGAGTTTTCCATTTTTTCAATATTCCAGAAACCAGTTTTCCTTGGATAAATTTCGGTTAAATATAGGTGAAGCCTCATCCTTATCTACATTCAAGTAAGATCTAAATTTGTCCCACCATCATGAGTGAAATATTTAGGTCACAAACTACAGCTTGACCACTGCAGAAAAATCTGTTCTGTACTGTTGTGAGTCAAGTAAATCTAATATTCTTTTTTTGTTTATTAAATAAGATCACAATGGCTGTGTTCAAACAGCAGAAAGTCGAGAATTTCTATGAGATTGGAGAGGAACTTGGCAGGTAAAAAAAATAGCTGTTTACTTGGTGGTTTATTATATACTTGCCAATTTCTGCAATACATATGAGCTGGATTCAGTTGCTACAGGGTCAGTTGACTCCTAAACTCAATTCTAATAAAGATCAGAGATTGACCACAAACTGCAGTGTACAAATGAATAAATCTAAAATAAAATACAGCATATTATATACATTTTCCTTTAAGTGTGCATACACAGTAAAACACTTTAAAGCATGCATTATAGTGTGTTGCTTGTTTCACTGTGTGTCTTTCAGAACTGTTCATGTGTTTTTCAGTGGTCAGTTTGCAATTGTTAAGCAGTGTCGTGAAAAGAGTTCAGGCCGGGATTTTGCAGCCAAGTTCATAAAGAAGCGTCAGAGCATTGCTAGCCGGCGAGGTGTGCTCCGAGAAGAGATTGAGCGAGAAGTCAACATCCTACAGCAGATACACCATCCCAACATTGTCATGTTACATGACGTGTTTGAGAACAAGACAGACGTGGTGCTAGTTTTGGAGCTGTGAGTACAGCTTGTTGTGATGCTAATGCAAATTATTAAGTTATTACATAAGTTTGGCCTTGGAGCATATTTTATGTGGGTATTTTATTATTTTATTATTAAGTTGTTCATCTACATATTGTTTGATTATGTATATTTGTAGGGTGTCTGGAGGAGAGCTTTTCGACTTTTTGGCAGAAAAGGAGTCTCTAAGTGAGGAGGAAGCCACACAGTTTATTAAACAGATACTAGAGGGCGTGCACTATTTGCACACTAGGAATATTGCTCATTTTGACCTGAAGGTACAGTACACCCACTGATCTCCTAATACTGCCCCAGAACATTACAGATTAGCGCTGACAGATGTGGATTGCTGCAGAATGCTCTGTCAGAAGAACAGTGTGTCTTTGTGTGCATACTGTATGAGTGTGGGTGTGCTTCTGTGTGTAATGTATTTTATGGTTTGCAGCCTGAAAACATCATGCTTCTGGATAAGAACGCTCCTCTGCCCCGAATCAAACTCATTGATTTTGGCTTGGCCCACAAGATTGCTGAAGAGGTTGAGTTTAAAAACATCTTTGGAACACCAGAGTTTGTTGGTATGATACATGTTCTGTTTAAACCCTAAAGCTTGCAGCCTTTAACATGCACTCTAAGGGGCCGTTCACATCCTTTGGTACATCCTTTGCTCTCCAATGAATCCTCTGAAGTGAATGTGTCATTAAATTCATAGTTCAAATAAAACATCACAGTAACCTACAAATAATCAATGTCTCTCCAGTCCATCACAGAACATCAGTTGGAGGGTGTGTTTGTAAGAAACAAATCTATTAAGATGTTTTAACTTAAAACCATCACTTTTAATCCATAAAAACACTTTCTTCTGTGAAAAAGATCCACCAACATAATATAAGTTTAGAACTGTTGCTTGTTTGCTTCTTAAATTTTTATTTTGGGAATAACTATTCCTCATCTGAGAATGTGTTTTATACTTCATATTGTTTTTATGGTTTTCAGCTCCAGAGATTGTTAATTATGAACCACTGGGACTGGAAGCAGATATGTGGTAAAGATAATGTTTTAAATGTTAATTAAATGTAAATATCTCATAAATTTGAGTTTTTTCCCCCCGAATGTTTAATGATTAAATTAAATGCTTTGCTTTTGCAGGAGTGTTGGTGTTATAACATATATTCTGTAAGTGCACAAAAACAATATTTTTTCTCACTTATAAATGCATATGAGATTATAGCAAAGTTCTAATACATCTAATATGTTGCTAAAATGCTTTCTGAATGTAGGTTGAGTGGGGCATCTCCTTTCCTAGGAGAAACGAAGCAAGACACTCTGGGAAACATCTCAGCCATGAACTATGAGTTTGATGATGAATTCTTTGGCCACACCAGTGAGCTTGCCAAGAATTTTATACGACAACTGCTGGAAAAGGACACCAAGTAAGTGCAGAGGGCTGAGATCATCTAAGGCCATGTGTGTTTGAGTGTGGGGTTTGTGGCAAAATATTGTGCTTGATTGAAAGTAATATGGCATAAATTACCATCTTAAATTGCCCCTATTATGGGTTATGAAAGGCTCATATTTTGGTTTGGGGAGTCCCAAATAACAGGTTGACATGCATCCAACGTCAAAAAACACTTAGATTTTTTTATTATATGCAATTACTTCCGGTGGCATCCCCAGCTGGCAGGGATTTCCACTGGCAGCTGCCAGAGTTCCATTTTAGTCCATAACAGAAAGATTCGAAGCGCTCCAACTGGATGACGTATCGCAAATCGTTCGATTCAGAACGAGACTTATAGCGCGTTTCACAAATAATTTTATCCCCACCGAAGGATACCAGAGGGGGTATATGAATATTTATTCAATATACATATATCCACACATAATGAGACCATTCTAGTGAAACATAATGAAAATAATGAAACCATAAAAAAAAAAAAAAACATTGATCTATTGATTTATTTGCAAGTATTACAAAATATTACATTAAAATGTAACATTCAATGGTATGTAGAAAGTGATTCAACAGCGACACCAGCTGTTAAAGTTAAAAATAACAGCAGACAAATAAAATATTTTTGTTTAGTGACTGTATTTTCATATTATTTTGGAATAAATGTAAAATAAAATACATACAAACACTGATCAGATTTATTGGGTTTGATAAAACAGAATATTATACAGTGTAAAAATGCAAAATATAACTTTGGAAATGTAACAACAGTTAGAATATATATAAATATAGCCCCCAATGAACGTGATATTGCGATTTAGCAGTGGCGCATGGGGCTCTGAATTCCCAGCGACGCTCCTATTCTGGTCGCATCTGCTTACTGTATATTATGCATCATCAAAGCCTTTATTTATTTAAAATAAACGGCGACAAACGATTATGGCAGCCTACATAAAATTTATAGTAATAATAATTGTAATAATAACCACATTACAATTGTGGAAACTTTGCATCATCATTAAAAACAACACTGCATGCAACAGTGAGAAAAACCCTGGCAGCTGCCAATAGCGACTACTGGCAGCTGCCAGGATCTGAGGATGCCACCGGAACTGGCAGCGCGAGCTGACACTGCCAGCATTTGCGCCTGCTCTCTCTCCAATATGTTAATGTTTCATTTTGAGGTCAACGTGAAATAGCTTGGGACTCATTTTAAAAACGATTTATTCCAATGATTCAGAGTCGACTCTTCCTTTAAAAGACCATAACTTTATGCATGGTGTACTTTCAGATCTAAAACTTTGCAGGATGTTTTCATTAAAACCCTTATGTGGTCCTTGGGGTCATGCTGAAAATTTTAAAAAAAATTATCTTTGTCCTAGAGACATGAGACTCAGTAAAACTGTAAACACTTTCTAGATCTACAAAAAAAAAAAAAAAACATTAGATTGATAGCATGATTTTATCTTGGTGTAAAAAAAATACTCCCTCTGGGGGTCTTTG
>JAUCMU010000125.1:11852506-11879838 GCA_032275025.1 Enteromius treurensis | reverse complement strand
TTTACATAAAAAGCTGTTTTTGCATATAAACCTATGATTTTTTAATATTTATTTAATAATTAATATAAATTAAAAAAATAGCATAAATCCTATGAAAATTGCAGAAATGTGGAGTAAAAACATTAATAAACAGGAAAATAATTTTTTTAATTTTTTTATTTATTATTATTTTGTTAAAAATTTGAAGTTTTGTTGCCTGGGGTCAAAATTACCCCAAAGACCCTAAGTTGGATTCTAAAAAGAGGACCACATAAGGGTTAACTTGGAGCTGTGTTACACACTGCATGAAATGTACTTTTCAAAAATTCATAATAGGGGCACTTTAATCATGTGTTTCAGAAAGAGACTCAAAATTCAAGATGCCTTGAACCACCCCTGGATTAAGGTATGTTATGGGCTAGTGAGTGTATGCTTGAAAGACATTTATATGGGATAGATTTTGTTTACTTTCTCTTACTCAGTCTTTAAATATCCCTCTCCGTCTTAACCTCATTGTCTGTTGGCAGTCTAACGAGCATAAAGAGGAACGCAGTAAAGCACCAGAGAGGAAAAGAGAGCGTAGGCAGCTGAAAACGAAGCGTCTCAAAGAGTACACCATCAAGTCCCACTCCAGTATGCCTCCTAACAACACCTACATCAACTTTGAACGCTTTGCACAGGTGGAGGAGGACGTGTCGGCCATGGAGGGCACTTTCTGCCAGCTGGCGTCGGCACACGACTCCCTGCAGGAAGACATTGACGCACTAGTGTCCATCTACAATGAGAAGGAGATGTGGTACAAAGAAGAAAGCGAAAGCATCAGACATGACTTGTCCCAGCTCCGGTATGAGTTTCGCAAAGTCGAGGCCCAGAGGAGGGGCGTTCACGAAGACATGAGGAGTGTGGATGCCAGCGTTAGCCGAGTGAGCAAGCGATATAAGGAGAGGCAGACTCGTTTTGAGGCCTTGCAAAAGGAGCTGTGTGCTGAGCTGCAGTGGGTGCAGGAAGTGGTGGGTTCTTTCCAAGTCACTTTCCCAAACTGTAGCTTTAGCAGCGTGTTTAATACAGATGTCAATGAAGCACTGAAAGAGTTGCTGAATAGATCCTGTGGAGGAGACCTGCTGACGGGCAGCAATCTGGACCAGCAGAGATGACACATTAATAACCCCCCTCCCACTGATCACACATTGTTATATAAACACAGGCCAGATAAATGTGCTGAAGAGACTGCACTGGGCAATATAGACCTGAATAACAGCAGGTATGGTCCATCAAAGAGAACTATATACATTAAAAAAACACAACTGTGTATGAGTTTATTATTTATGGTTAACAGGTTAAATAAGTTCAAGTTTTTAAAAACATATATTAGTAGGCTCAATTCATCTCAAGAGTAAAGTTGGTTGTTTGACCAATTTAATTTTCTTTCTTTTTTTTGATTACCTCTAAGTTTGGGTTTTGCAAAACCACCATCTTTTTATTTAGTTTTTATTTTAAAATGTGCACTGGATGTTAGTTATTTTATTCCAAGGAGCTTGGACTATCCTGAGTCAAGGTAATGAAGTTTCAAGGTTTTCATAAATGTTTGTTTAGTTTGATGTGACCCTTGACACAAAGAGTTTTGCAATACCAATACATAGACGTAAAATATTGGAAAATTAAAATTGGAATATAAATGTATATATATATATATATATATATATATATATATATATGTATATATATGATTTAATCTTAAGTAATCCTTGAGATTACTGCTATTAGGTAAACAAAATAATTAAATGGTGCTACAAAGTTTCTCTTTTCTTCTGTTTTGTCCTTTTCTCTGTTGTCTATCAACATAAATAAATTGAGTTGTAAAACCATAAAACAAAATGTTATGATTTGATTTATTATTATGCATTAGGTGTATATGTATTACGTGATCAGCTCTGATTTGTTCAGGGATTGTTTACACAGAACATGTTGCCCAACCTTGGTTATTTGTGTCATAGACCAGATTACGTTGAAATGGAAAGTGAACCAAGCTTATTTGATTAAAACCTGTTAAATTATTAAATATGTCACTGTTTCAGATTCATTTTTTTATTCTTTTTTTTCTATTGCTGCAGTGCTTTAGAGCAATGTGTGTTTATTTGAAATATGTGTTTGATTTTATGTCGTATTTAATAAGCACAGAAGGCCTGATTGTTATGTCTGCATGACGTAAGTTGCTATGCTTAGTTGTATGATGCCCCTTCTAGCATGTACTCATGGACCTATCAGAGTGTAGACTCTTTTAAACAATTGAATACACTATTTGAATGCCTGGAAATGGATATTGATTCTCAGTGAACTGTTGGAGAAGCTGTGAACTCTTAAAGGAGGTTATTCCATAACTAGATTCTGCATATTACTGGTGAGTAATACATTTAAGATTTAGAATCATGGTATTTATCTTGTGATAATTTCTGTATCTCTTAAGGTATTTTATTTGCACTTTCATTTGCATTGTAATCATTCTTTCATGTTTTGAAGACGTTCCTTTCTTCATTCATTTAAGATCTACCTTCTGTACTCTTATAAATGCAAATGCATTCATGTTGTAGGATACACACAGTGTTTCCTTATTATCTATATATCTTGACAGTGTTTCTGCAACATTTTCTGTGGGATTTCCCCCAGTGTGTCTGTAATTGTCACATGCTGTCATAGAGAAAAGACAGATAATCAGGTTGTGTAAGTTAAACTGTAAAGCCAAACCAATGACCAGGATTCTTAAGTGACACTGTCACGCCGAGTAGACTTGTTTTTCTGTTCTGAGCAACACAGAGCTTTTCATTCATGCGTTGCAGCGGTTAACCCTCTTACTCATAATTTGTTTGTAGTTTCAACAGCAAAGGCAGAACCCTAGGAGGCAAGTTTGTCGTTTTTCAGCTTGTAGTGAATGTGTTTACAAAGTAAATTTTTTTTTAAAAACTACAGTGTCCCCATATGTCAACACAAGATATTCTACTGTGACGATGCTTTTTTCCAGTTGCATACCAGAAATCAGACCAGAAAAAAATGTTTTTGCGTTATTTTGTTAGTCCTACAGGGGGCAGCGTTCGCATTTTATTTATGCTTGCATCCACAGACATGTAGTCCATTGGAAGTTGGGTAACTCTGAGGGCAGTGACTCACTGGTGTTTGGCTACTGTTCCTTATAAAGTTTGGGCAGGTCAGGGATGATGCAATGTTTCATTGCAATATAACAAACACTTTTTCAGGTCTTGAGCAGCCTGTGTGCATGTGCTGTGTATGTTGGACTGACTGACTCTTCTGTCTAAAGTAATTCATTTTTATTGATTAAGCTTAATTGTCTTATTTTAATGACTTTTTTGTTCGTCTCACAACTACATTATCCCAGCATTTATTAGACTCTGTTCACAGCTCTGCTGTGTGCTGAGATAGTTCTGAAGAATATTTATCTGTTTGTGTGCAGGACAGATTAGGTCAGGCTTCTTTAAACCATTATTTTTGTTTTATATACTAGCTGTCCCACTTAAAAAGACAGCTTTTAAGATTAAATTCAGTTGATGGTTATAGCAATGTGTTAAATAGATGAAAGAAATTGATTTTTTTAATAATGTTTAATGAACATTTAACAATGCACAAAGAATATCATGTTATAGGCCTTCTGGTGTCTCATTGACGTTGGCAGTAGTATTTATTTTGAACTGTTGAAACATGTACATTCACTGCTTAAAGCAAAACAGTTTTAGATAATTGATAAAAATAAAGTTGAAATAATGCAGAATATATATGTTAAAAAAAACTACACTTACACAAAATGTGCAAAAATGTGACTTGACAACTAACTGAAATAAGTTTAAGTACTACAATTACTAAAACTAAACTGAAATATTAAAAACAAAAGAATAAAAATAGCAAAAGCACATAAAACAAAACAGTAAATATACTAAAAATATTAATCAAAATACTAATAAATACAATAAAGGTGTAGAAATAATTTTGTAAATACAAAGAAATACATGATAACAGTGGGAAACAGGTTAAATTGCATTGACTGTGTGTGAGAGAGAATACTATTGCATTTAAAATAATTTCATATGACGAGCTACTCTAGAATATTGTATGTGTTACAGAATATTTATTCTATAATGTATGGCTGCATATGAGTAGTTGCTCAGGGCTGTGAGCGCTGTTGTTCTGTGCAGTGGGTAATGAATGATAGGGAGGGACTGAACACTGAGCCTGCTGAATCGTGAGGGATTGAGCAGCACTGCTCTCCTCACTCCCAACTCTCAATTATTCAGCCTTTACCAGATCCTCAACCCAGCGATTACGAGCCTTTTCTGTCATGCACTGTCACATGCAGGTGCCGAGGGACCATTAATCACCACGAAAGCCACTTTCGTTCATGCATTGAATAGGCCTTTGGCAGTTTATGGTAAGCCAGCCTCACCTTTTCAGTTCTTTATTATCACAGCAGCAGCCGACAGCTTCCAGCCATTTCAAACGTGACATTGCGTATAGTCTTTTTAATCTTGCATTTCAGTACCAACCTATGTGTCAAATGCATGCCTCGTACATTCTGAAATGTGTGTTTGCGTGCATCATTTTAATGTGAAATATCAGCAGCTGAGCTGACTCATGTAAAGTGAGTGGCGGAGGGGAGTTGATCACAGCCTGGCAACCATAGACAAGCAGCTCCGCAGCCGGGCAATTGCGACAAGTTACCAGCGCTATATAGTCATACACATACAACACAGTTAAGTATTTTACTTGAGGCTCTACTGATGTGACAGTCCGTTCTAGGTGCACAACATAAGACGTGAAGTTAGTGAATCATTGTAGTGGATTAGCTTAGCTTGCCTGCGTATACTGTTCTGTTAGCTATGCTAACAAGCTAACGCCTGTAAGTTCCGCTTCACTTGCAGACTTGAACGCCGTAAGACATTTCTTGTGAATATCTGTAACAAATATGCTGCAGGTTTATATAACTTAAAGATTTAAGCAGTCAGATATTTCTTGCGAACGTACTTATAAGTGACGCTGTTTATGCGATGGGTTAGCTAGCTGAATGAATAAGCAAACCGCAAGATTGTCATAACACCGTTAATCATCACAACGAAAACAACTGGGTGGAAAAAAAAATCACCCTAATTTGAAGACATTTAAAGTTCTTGTTAGCAAGATATGATCATGTCTAGAGGATTGGAATGGGTTAAAATAGCTGACAACCTGTAACTTTATAAATTGGATCATGTAATATAACTTTCTATAAAAAATGTGTTATTCATTCTGGTAAGATGATCAGATTGAACGCCAGTATACAGTCAGATTCCTTTCCATTAATCATAAATATACTCCCTTCATACTGCCTCTCTCATATTAGTAGTATTTTAGCTACTGGCAACATGTTTTTTAGTATTATGGGATTTATTACATGTTATCATAGGCTTATGAGATGGATTAAACAACATTAAGGTGCTAAAAGTTCCAACTGTGTATTTTATCATGCGTAACCATGCATTGCATTATAAATAGTATTTGTTTTATACCTATATGCACAGGTTTAAGATTCAACAGATAGTTTAAGAAGATAATATCGTACCCACAAGATTCTAATGTTGGCCTGCTTGTGAAAGTTAGCCGACTAGATAAATAAGTTAATAATCAATAGGATGACTCAAGACCTACATTTATGCATGCGTGCTGAGGCTGAGTACCCACAGTCATTTTGCTGTAAGGATTCCAGACTTTGATAAGTGTATTGGCAAGCTGTCAAGTATGTGTCATTACAGTCTAATCTGTACTTGATGATCTTTCTAGATTGGTCAGTTCCGAAGTCAATTTCTCAGAACCGAACTCGTTTTAGGATGAATGCTTATTTCGTCATTACCTTGTGTTTTTAATTTCTGCTTATGGTTACATCAGAAGGTTTAGTTGCTTGGTGAGGAAAAGGGGTTTCTCTGGTTATGTTTTGGAGACTGTTCATGTTTAAATGGATTCGCGATGCATGATCTATTAAAGCCATTTTGGTTATCGAATGATCATAGAGATTTTGTTTATTAAATATATCTGTGTCAATCCATATTTTATGTGCCCGGCCCTTCAAAATTTTGTCAGTAAGATTTTTACTGTATTTTAGAGGATTAGTTTGCATTCGATTGATTGAAAAAACATATTAAAAGTCATATTGTGGAAAAAAAATAAATAAATACTGTCTAAATGTTGCAAACAGCTGCATAATATTTTCATTGGAGAAAAAAAAAGTATTCTTTGATGAATAGAAAGTTTTGAAGAGATGTGTTTATATGGAGTTAGTGCTGTCAAGCGATTAATTGCAGTTAATTGCATCCAATTGCATTATTTACATAACAGGCTGAATGTGTGTCCTGTGCAATTATATTATGTATATATAAATACACACACATGCATGTATATATTTGTGAAAAATGTTTTTTAATCAATCTAATGCATTCTTCCTGAATTAAAAAATCCCAATTCTTACAAAAACATACTGACCACAAATCTTTGAAATAATTACCTGTCAATAATATAGATTAATATCAAGATATCAGTTTATTTGTGCATGCCCATTCTCCTTATTTTAGATTACCTTTGTCTCTACAAGCAGTATAAAATGTTTATATTGACCATTTATAAACATAATTGACCCATTTTTATCAAATTTATATTGCTGCATTCTTACAGTAGATTGACTGTACCTCTTTATCTCTCAGATGTGACGGTGAGGTTATAAGGTGGCACCATGGCTGTGATGATACCACCAGTAAAACTAAAATGGTTGGAGCACCTCAACAGCTCCTGGATTGCTGAGGACAGCGAGTCCATCTCCACCCGTGAAGGCGTCGCTCTGCTGTACGGAAAGCTGCTGGCCAACAAGGAGGTGGTTCTTCTCCCTCAGCAGGTGCTATGTCTGAAGGGCCCTCAACTGCCAGACTTTGAGCGAGAGTGTCTGTCAAGCGACGAGCAGGAGCATTATCTTGACGCGCTGCTGGCCAGTCAGCTTGCTCTGGCCAAGACGGTGTGCTCGGACTCACCCTTCGCCACTGCCCTACGCAAACGTCTGCTTGTGCTGCAGCGGGTTTTTTATGCACTTTCCAACAAATACCATGACAAGGGCAAAGTCAAACAGCAGCAGCACTCGACCGAAAACACTCTGGGTTCTGCGGACTTGCAAGCAGTTAGCGAGAGGCCGCGTTCCAGCACAGACGCCCTCATTGAGATGGGCGTGCGAACGGGTCTTAGTTTGCTTTTTGCTTTGCTCAGGCAGAGCTGGACGCTTCCTCCGGCCGGTCCAGGGATCAACCTCTGCAACGATGTCATCACCACAGCCATCGAAGTGGTGGGCTCCCTTCCGCCGCTCTCCTTGGCCAATGAGAGCAAGATTCCACCGATGGGTTTGGACTGCCTGGCCCAGGTCACCACCTTCCTGAAAGGAGTCACCATGCGCAACTCAGGGGCCGACGTGGTGGGGAGGAGGCTGGCGTGTGAGCTGCTGCTTGGATTGGCAGCGCAACGGGGGTCCCTGCGCTACCTGCTGGAGTGGGTTGAGATGGCCCTGGCTGCATCGGCCGGTGTCAGCAGTCTGGAGCAGAGCCAGGAGGGGCTGATGGGATACGACTGCTTCATGAACATTCTGATGCAGATGAGGCGTTCACTGGTACATGCTCACTAAAACACTAAACATAATTTATTTTACACATAGTTGGATGTTGTTAAATGAATGTCTGGTGTTGCAGGGTTCGTCTGCTGATCGTAGCCAATGGAGAGAGCCGACTCGCACGCCTGATGGTCTCTGTTCCCTATACGAGGCGGCACTTTGTCTGTTTGAGGAGGTAAAATATAAATGTATTCATGTAAATTTGTTGTATGGACAAAAGAGAGCCATGTAATTTTGCGTATAAATCACCCAAGGAAAAGGACTTGGTAATGTACATGTATAACCCTGTATATGTAAGACTGGCATTTGTTAAAATCATCAAAAACAATTGCATATGTTTTTTGAGTATCATAACTGATAAATCAGGCTTTTGTGGCTCTTATAGTAAAAGATGGGAGAATATGTAGCTCAGACTTTTATTCAGAGGCCCAAACAGCATTAAAATGCAGTTTGGTGCTGTTTAGGATATTTATCTGAAATATATAATGCAGAACGATGATTGAGAGTTGAACAAATAAATATTCCGCTGAAGCCTAATGTATAATGTTTGATAGATTTTAAAGTGATTTTTCTATTTGGTTAAATTCCTTCAGTCCAGTAACTGTTCATATTCAAATAGTTGTTATATGTATGTTATACAGTATGTTATATGTATGTATATATATAACTACTGGTCAGACAGAAAACATAGTAGTAGACTGACACAAGGATTTTGAACAGTTTTGAACATATTGATGATGGCCTTAAAATTTTATTTTTCAAATACGATACAGTAGGCTTTACTCGATTAAGAAAACAGAACTCTTTATCACCTCGTTATAACCCTAGTTTTGTTTCAGATGTAGGACATTTTTCATAAGAATTTTACACATTCAGCTTATTCAAGTTCTCAGGAGTCAAATTGACCGATTGTTTATTACCTAGAATAGAGTGAAATAGCTGTAATATTTGGTGATGTAATTTGTCAGCATAAAAGAGTCTTTGTTATTTTCAGTTTATTCTCTTATCCTTTAAACATAGGCAACGCGGCCAATGCTCAGTGCATTACTGTTACAATACATATAACTCTGGACCAAAATAATTGTAAATCAGTTTAGCCACATTTTTATATGATTGGGGGATTATGTTGACATGCCGTGCTGCTAATTTTGCTCTGTCTTAAATAGTATTGGTTTCAGATTTTTATAATACCCCTCAAGGCCAAACTTGGTGTATATTTTGAGTGATTTGTTTTCTGATGCTTGTCTTCCAGTAAATCCAGTTTCATTGTGCACAATTAGGCGACAATGTCTGCTGCTTTATGATGCACGCTATGACATGCCACACAACAAATATCATACCAATATTCAGCATTAGAATTTTTGAATTTCTCAAATCATGCTGTGGGCTAGAATTGAGCCATGTATTTGACACTCTAACTTTGTTTTAAATGGGTTTACTGATAGGTGTGTCGCATGGCTTCAGACTACTCAAGAA
Source organism: Enteromius treurensis (assembly GCA_032275025.1). NCBI lineage: Eukaryota > Metazoa > Chordata > Actinopteri > Cypriniformes > Cyprinidae > Enteromius > Enteromius treurensis. The sequence continues at coordinate 11,870,708 of JAUCMU010000125.1, read as the reverse complement.
CTTGTGCGAGTCCAGACAGTATCCAGGCGGGTGAGGCAGCCATGGTATCTGAGACCTGTGAGGTCTATGTGTGGGGCAGCAACAGCAGCCACCAGCTTGTAGAGGGCACACAAGAGAAAATCCTCCAGCCCAAACTCGCTCCCAGCTTCAGTGATGCACAAACGGTAGAAAGCAATTTCATGTTAATTATTCATACAGTGTCAGTGTTAGTATCCGTCTTTATGCTCACAGTGAATCCTTGCTGACCACATCTCTTATCTTCAGATTGAAGCTGGCCAGTACTGCACTTTTGTCATATCCTCTGATGGTTCAGTCCGAGCGTGCGGGAAGGGCAGCTATGGGCGCCTGGGACTGGGCGACTCAAACAACCAGTCCACTCTTAAGAAGCTGACCTTCGAACCTCACCGTGCCATTAAGAAAGTTTCATCATCCAAAGGCTCAGACGGCCACACGTTAGCCTTCACTAGTGAGGGAGAGGTGTTTAGCTGGGGTGATGGAGACTATGGCAAACTGGGTCATGGCAACAGCTCTACCCAGAAATACCCCAAACTAATACAGGGCCCTCTACAAGGAAAGGTACCAAATTCATGCAGTAGTTATGCATCACTTGATGTTTTTGAACGGTCAGAATGGACCAGTGTGTTTAAATGATTCATGTTTTCTGCTGCTTGTGTGTGCGTGTTTGTTTGTAGGTGGTGGTTTGTGTTTCAGCAGGGTATAGACACAGCGCTGCAGTCAGTGAGGATGGAGAACTCTACACATGGGGAGAGGGTGACTTTGGTAGACTAGGTATATAATTGTCTATGTATTACATAAAAAAAATTAATTAATTAATGGCTGCCGAAAATTCAGCTTTGCCATCAGAGGAATTTTAAAATATACAATTTAAAATATTTTTTTTATCAAATAAAGGCAGAAAAATATGTTTAAATAGATCTAAGTAGAATCACATCATTACGTAGCACACGTCTAGATCTCCACTTGTCTAGATCTGTTAAGGGATTTAAGTATGCCTATTTATGCAGCAGCATATCTACTATGCTCACATCAGTATGTCAGTAGATTGGCAAGAGCAAGTCTATACTACATACCCAGCAGTGAGTGTAGCAGACCTAGTGTGCCATGACCAAATACATTAACACTGTCTAATCTATCAACATGCTTAGACGTTTCAGAGAGTTGTTGTAATTAAAATACTAATGGTATCTGTTAACTAATGCACATAACTTCATTTTGTGTGTTTGTGTTCCATTGATTATAATTGTCTACACTTGTAGGTCATGGCGACAGTAACAGTAGGAACATTCCCACGCTAGTGAAAGACATCAGTAATGTAGGTGAGGTGTCATGTGGAAGCTCCCACACCATTGCACTGTCTAAAGATGGACGTACAATCTGGTCCTTTGGAGGTGGAGACAATGGTGAGTTGAGTTTAACCTATGTCACTTGTTCTTCTGAACAGACATTTAAAAGGGTCCTACTGTATTTGTGGTGTCAGGCGCTATGCACTGTACACATCCAGGAATTATTGTTTGTGAAGTTGCTTTGTATATGTGATAATAAAGATTAATGCAAGACCATTACGCCTTCGTTGCTGTTTATCTGCAGGGAAACTGGGTCATGGTGATACCAATCGTGTGTATAAACCCAAAGTGGTGGAGGCGCTCCAAGGAATGTTCATACGTAAAGTTTGTGCTGGCAGCCAGTCATCTCTTGCCCTCACCTCTACTGGTCAGGTATGAGACATTGCTAAGCCACTAGTTCATGTTGATTCTAATGTCTGAGTGCAGTGTACATTCATTATAAACACACTTTTATCTATGTATTCATTGTGCAGGTTTATGCTTGGGGCTGTGGTGCTTGTCTTGGCTGTGGTTCATCGGAGGCCACCGCGCTAAGGCCAAAACTGATTGAGGAACTTGCCACAACCAGAGTGGTAGATATCTCCATCGGAGACAGCCACTGCCTTGCCTTATCACATGGTAAGGGATCACTGCAAACCTATGGCTCTGTCTGGTATGCTTTAGTGGTTGGTAGTGCAACAACATGAAAATGAGGCTGTAAGGGATGGAAGTACAGTGCTTTCAATGGATTGAGCTATTGCTTCTTAAATTTTCTCAGTTTAATATTTTCAGTGTATTGCATAAAGAATTATGGAATTTTACTGTGAACAGTGGCTGGTGATTAGGTGCCCTTGGATTTGTGAGTCTTCTTGGGGCTGTACTGTAAGGGTTGTGTGAACTGTAGTTTGTGATAGTGGAGGGAGAGAGGAGGGCAGAAGGGTATGTGCTGAGTCAGACTCAGATAAGTTAAAGCAGGGGGTGGCCTCACACATGATGTCAGACAATTTGACGCTGGGTACTTAAACTGAACATGCTGTTCACGTGCATTGCGAAATGTTTGTTCTAGTTTCACACAACTGCTTTTTAAAAATGCATCAAATTGAAATGTGACTTATGAAATGATATGCAGTTATGATGAATAGTTCATTTAATTCATTCCCATGTGGATGTTTTTGTTACAGACAATGAAGTGTATGCCTGGGGGAATAACTCCATGGGTCAGTGCGGTCAAGGGAATTCCACTGGCCCCATCACCAAACCCAAGAAGGTGATTGGTTTAGATGGAGTGGCCATTCAGCAGATCTCTGCAGGCACCTCCCACAGCTTGGCATGGACTGCCCTCCCAAGAGACAGGTTAGCAAGGCTGTTGAACCCCTATGATAAACTTTTCCTTATATAAATACACAACATATTTCATACACTATTGTGCTGTTAAGTTTGTTTATTCCTATGGAAAGAAGTTTCTTTTTTTAATCTTTATCTTTCTTTCTAATCATTTTTCAACATTTCCATATCTAATCTATTATTCTTATGTGTATGTATACAGGCAGGTGGTGGCTTGGCATAGGCCATACTGTGTGGACCTAGAAGAAAGCACTTTTTCTCACTTACGCTCATTTCTGGAACGATACTGCGACGGTATCAACAACGAGATCCCACCGCTGCCTTTCCCATCTTCCAAGTACGGGTTCTGCCACCACCATTGACTTTAGTCAGCGTAGCACCATTTGTAATTTGACAGGAACGAGGCTGTTATAAATAGAAGTATTGCGCATTGAATGATTTGTACCATTGGCTCTCTGAAAAACTAATTTTGAGAGCTGTGAAATTTACATGATCCAGGTTTTTTATACAGACTGTGCCATTGTAATAGCAGTAAATATCTCCTTTCATCGGTGTAAAGTTCTTTATTGTTTCTAACCTGACTAAGGTATAGACAAGTGAAGCGTTCTTTGTTTTTTAAGTGCATTAAATATCACTGGAGAATCAAAGCTGCTGCTAATGTTGTTTATTTGAGATCAAGTTTCAATTTATTTTCTGACCCATCCTAAAGGTTGTTAAATATTAAGAGTGAGTTGCACTACGGAGGGAGTAATTAGTATTTTTATTTTTTTGGGGGCCAACAGGGAGCATCATAACTTCTTGAAACTATGTCTTCGGCTCTTGTCTAATCACCTGGCTCTAGCGCTGGCGGGTGGTGTGGCCACCAGTATCTTGGGACGGCAAGCGCGGCCACTTCGCAATCTGCTTTTCAGACTGATGGATGCATCAGTACCGGATGAAATCCAGGAGGTCTGTGTTTTCTTGTTTTTTCACTTATTTGTGGCTGTGGCCTGTATTTTTCTCTCATCTACATCGTATGTGTTGTAGGCTGTCATCGAGACTCTGTCCGTGGGAGCGACGATGCTGCTGCCTCCTCTGAGAGAGAGAATGGAGTTACTGCACTCACTCCTTCCTCAAGGACCAGACCGCTGGGAGAGCCTCTCCAAAGGACAGGTACGTGTTTGTGTCTCTTTGTAAAGAACAGACTGTTTAAGTGAACTTACAAAATCATCTGTCAGTCATATGTGTGTTTTCTCTGTCACAGAGGATGCAGCTGGACATAATCCTCACTAGTCTGCAGGATCACACCCATGTGGCATCTCTGCTGGGGTACAGCTGTCCTCCAGATGCCTCCGAGCCTCCCGCTCTACCCTCTGATTCTACGCATGTGCCTGGCACTCATCCTGATACACATCCTGACACACACTTGGCAGAGATCCTCATGAAGACTCTACTCAGGAACCTGGGCTTTTATACGGTCAGTTCTGCTGATCAAGATCTTGAGGCCGTGTTTGTGCTGACAGCCAGCTTTGTTTTATCTTTATCTTGATTTACACGCTTCTGTTAAATTATCGAGTTGCCAGCAAAAAGTGCTAGCTTTCATTAAATTGATTCATACCAGTGACTATTGTTTTTGGATCTTTTCGTTGCTTCATTAAAAAAACATCACATCATAAGGCGTGTTTGTTTGTGAGTCAATATGTTTGCCTGTTTGTGTATGCGACCTACAAGGACAACTCAAAAGAAATGCATGTTTTTCGTCCATTATTTTTCCATATATATGTTTTAAACTGTGTATTTTCGGGTAAAATATTGTTTTATTTTGCTGTGGTGTATATGTCAATCTGTTATGATATTTTGGAGAGCAAGGGCATGCAAAATATGTCATATTCTGTGATGTTCCACTGATGGTCTTATCAGCCTAGTGCGCCTTTAGTCTTAAATGAATGTAAACTCTTTCAAGATGATAAATTGGATGTGGGTGACATAATAATATCTGTGTATTAAACTTTCAGTGTAAATGCTACATCTGATAAACACTTCTGAATATCTTCCTGTGTGTTAACCTAACAGGACCAAGCTTTTGGAGAGCTGGAAAAGAACAGCGATAAGATCTTACAGGAAACATCTTCGTCCGACAGCAGCCAACCAGCTCACCTCCATGAACTGCTCTGCTCTTTACAGAAGCAGCTACTGGCCTATTGCCATACCAATTGTGTCACAGAGGTACATGCACAACTAAATACATGCACACATCCACACACAAATTTCATTCTTGGAAAAATCATGTGTTTATTGGGTCTGAGTGGGCTGATTTCCTTCCACATGTCGATCTGTGTTTTTCAGGGCTCCAGTAGTGTGGCCCTCCTCCACAAACACCTGCAGTTATTATTGCCTCACGCCACAGATATATATAATCGCTCTGCAACTCTTCTGAGAGAAAGCTCTGGAAATGGTAGTGTGCGTGAGAAGCTACGAGGTATGTCAATAAATGTTCACTCGCATAAACCCATTATCTAAATGCTGATGGACCTGCTAATTTTGCCTGTGCTCATTTTTGGCAGATGTGATCTACATGTCTGCAGCAGGAAGTATGTTGTGTCAGATTGTGACGTCCTTGCTGTTGTTGCCTGTTTGGGTGGCACGGCCATTGCTCAGTTACCTTTTAGACCTGCTTCCCCCTCTGGACCGTCTCAACAGACTTCTGCCTGCCGCCACACCTCTGGAGGAACAGGAGCTCCAGTGGCCACTACATGGTCAGATTTTATATATATATATATATATATATATATATCTCGCTTTAATCATTTTAAGCAATCTTGTTGTGCCCATTGGGAATTTGCAGCCTTCTTAAGTTAAGTTTCATAACTTAAGTTTATTTTTTCTGACAATACCTTTCTTCCTGTAGGCACTCCAGATCTGGTCGATCCAGTGTGTGTATCAGGGCCGGTGCAGTGCTGGGTGTGGTTGGTAGATCTTGAGCGTACCGTAGCACTGCTGGTGGGACGTTGTCTTGGAGGAATGCTGCAGGGAGCCCCACCCTCACCAGAGGAACAGCACACTACCCATTGGCTCAAAACACCACTTTTTAGTAACGGCTTGGAGACTGATATACCCCAGCTTGGTATGCACATGCACTGAAATTAATAATATTAATAAAAGTCCTATTTTGTTTTTAACATTTATGGAAGTATGAATGTTTTTGTTGGTATTAGAGCTGAAATAGTGTATGTGTTTCAGATGTGTGTATCAGCTCTCTGCTGGAGGTGGCTCTGTGTGGAAATGAGGAGCAAAGACCGTTTGACTGTCAGTTGCATGCTGACATGAGTGTGCTGGTTGATTTGTCTCTTGGATCAACTAAAGAGCCCACACACAGCTTTTGGACAAACATGCAGGACTATGCCATCAGCAAGGGTAAGAAAAAAACAGAACATGTATTGAAGACTATGGAAAGAGTACCTTTACCTAAATGCTTGTATAGTCTCAGAAGTCAACCTATACAAACCTTATAATGGTTTCTCTTTCTGAAACCCCACACACAATGAAATCTCACTGGTCCAAAAACTCAATACGTACAACTTGTCTCATTCCACCTGATTTGTCTTTTCATGTTTAATAAAGCCGTTTGTGTTTCTTAATGTAAAATTAGTTGTTTGTAAGCTTAGATCTGTGTGATGGGTTTAATCTTATGTGTGTGTGTTTGTGTAGATTGGGACAGTGCATCATTGCCGAATGAGGCTCTGTTAGACACAGTTTCCCGCTTTGTGCTTGCTGTCCTACTGAAACACACAGGACTCCTGGGACAGGCGTGCGGAGAGGGGAGGTATGACATTATATTCGATACAATTCAGAGAATTCTATACTGGGGACACTACTGATGAATTCATTTTCTTATTTTCTGTCTTCCTACAGATATCAGCCATGTAAACTATTGGCAGAGGTGTATCGCAGTGTTTATAAGGTGCGGAATCGCCTCTTGGCTTGCAAGAACATGGAGCTCATCCAGACCCGTTCGTCATCACGAGAACGCAGAGTATGACTCTTATTTATTACAAATCATATATTTAACACTTTAGGATTGTTGAAGAACATGAAATGAAGAATAATGCAATAAAAAATGATTCCTTTTGAGATCCTAGAAAAATGCTTGAAGTTTGGTGTTGGACCCCATTACATGTAATGCCATGTCTTTTCCTGTGTGCAGATCTCTGATAATGTGGACTCCGTGGAGATGGACCCGCAGGAACACTCTTTCACTCGAACTATAGACGAAGAGGCTGAGCTGGAGGAGAGAGACAGAGAGAGAGAAAGAGAGGAGGGTCATCAGGAGCAGGAAGATGATGAGGAGGAAAGAGAGCATGAGGTCATGACCGCAGGAAGTGAGTTCTGACACATTTGTGTGTGTGCTGATGTTGGCTGATGCTTTGGGTGGCAGTGAGCAAAGTTGTCATACACATTCTTACAGGCTTTGTATACTTGGACTGTTTCTTTCCTTTTTTTTTTAGATCTTTGTTATTACACTTAAAAATAAATATTCTGCAATTGTTTCCCCCCTCTTATCATTTCAAGCCTATCTAGGGATATTTAGTGCAATAAAAACTGAATTTTTGCTTGGCTGTCAATCGCCATAAAAAAGCATATACTGTATGTTTGGAATGACAAGAGTGAGTAAATAATAATTTACATTTATTCATTTTAATTGGTTTGACCATCTAAATTGCTTTATGCTACAACAAACCACACTATATACACTACCATTTAAAGGGTTCCTATTGTCCTTTCTTCGTCAAAGCTAAATTTATTTGCTCAATAAAGAGTACAAATAAAAATATTGTAATAAAAATAAAAAACTGTTTTATATTTTAATTTATTTTTAAATCCTGTAATGCTCAAGAAACAGCTGTGTTGCTTTACATGTAAGTAGAAACCATGATACTTTTTATATATTAAATAAAATTCAAAAGAACAGCATTTAGTTGGAATGTAATTCTTGTTTGTTTATATAAAAGTCTTTACTTTAATGCATATTCTTTTTATTAAAACACATACTAACTTTTGAATGGTAGTATATACTAATAAATAACTTTAACCATAGTTGTTATACAATAGTTACACGTGGCATTGTGTAATATCCAGCAATAAGCACTTTTTAACAACGTCATGCTTCTTGGCTGCTTCCCTAACCTGGCCGCTCTGTGTCTTATGTCTTGGCCGACACAGAAATCTTTCAATGTTTCCTATCAGCACGGGAGGCAGCACGGGGAAGGGAACGAGATCGAACCGGAAGCATGAGCGTACAGGAAGAGCCGGCTCAGCCCGGTCCGGAGCGCAGGAGCAGCACGACCCCTCAGGAGGGACAGGACCTTTACACCACCGCATGCAATGCAGTCATCCACCGCTGTGCCATGCTCCTGCTGGCCGTTAGCACACCGCTCACTCAGCACATCAATCAGCAGCCCCTGACAGGAGGGGTCAACCAGGACGGAAGCGTGTTTATGACAAGGTGTGTAGTGTCATCACTGATCAGTACATTCAGCTACTGTACAGTCTTTTGAATCATAACACTTATCTTTGGAGCTTAAAGGTTTTACTGAACTCGTTCACCTTTCCACTCTGCTCCAGCACTGCCAGTCCTGCCCAGGAATGCCTGACCTACTTTTCTAGATTTCACATAACCTTGTGCACTGCCCTTATTTTGAAGAACCTTCATAAGCTGACCCAATAGCATATAAAGGCAGCGGTTATTCTGATACATGATAAACAAAAAACTCATTTTTCATGAGTGTCATCAATTTATTTTTAGGTCACATTTTAATAACTTGATTATGTTATGTCCACTCACAAGATGTGTAACTTCCCATTTTCATTTTGTGTGTAGGAGCGAGAGCCTGTCGGCAGAGAGTCGGTCCGTCCAGAGCAGTCCCAGCTACAGACTCACAAAATCAAGGAGTGAGTCTGATCTCTCCCAGCCAGAGTCTGATGAGGAGGGATACTCACTGGTGAGCTCTGACACATGCACAAACTGCCTTATCTGCTTTGCTTGATTTATAACTGTATCCGTTGCAGTTATGTAACCTGTCGGTGTGACCTGTTTCAGAATGTAAGGAGGAATGTGGATCTGGATTTAGCTTTCACTCCTAAAAAAAGAGGTAATGGCCACACCTTTAACACACTGAGGCTGTAGCTGTGGGACATACTGTACTTAACTGTACTCTTAATCTGTATGTTTGTGCTAGAGTCTATTTCTTTCCTGCGTGGCTAAATGGCTCTATGAAATAAGATGACACTGGTTTCCTGCTGGGTTCTTTATAGCTTCTTTATGCATTACCAAAGTTATTCCCCAAGCCCAAAATGTTCCACAGCACATTTCTTCTGTAAAATAGTGCTTGCATAATACTTATTCATTATTGCTATTCATGTGTCCAGGCATGCACAAAAGAAAAGTGCAGTTTATGGCAGAACTCAAATACCTGTCTGTCCCGTTCATCCGTCACATTTCACCTACAAATCACACACTTTTGTGCTGGAACATGCGTTAAAATAAATATATGAGGATTTGTTCGAGCAGTAGATTATAGGATGCTAATTAAACAGCTATTGCTTTTATTTCCTTTTTAGGGCTGTGCGATATATAACGATTTTTCTTCACAATCTGCTTTTTCAGAAACATCGTAGTATTGTGCTATTTTATCATCTGCAGTTCAAACGCCTCAGTCTCAACGCGACATACATTCACATCAGTGTTAACTCAGTGGTAGAATTACACTCACCGGACACTGCAATTATTCGCAATCACAAAAGTGCATTATTCGCTTTAAAGTTTAAAGATTAAACATTTCATATGTGTGCTGTCCTGATGCGCTTTTCCTGCGCGTACACCTGAAGCATGCGCACTAAAAGCCTGTTGCCTAATTACTGAACTAAGATATTTATCACATGTGATTGTGGTAATGCTATCAAAAACAAACAGCATTAAACACAGCACAGTTGCTTGTGTCTAAAGGGAAAGTAAACAATCAAGAGAAAAACAAATGCATGCCAGTATATTAGATCCGTGCAGCTCTTAAAGGGACAGAACTAGACATGCCGCCGCTTGTCATTAAAGGGATAGTTCAGTCAAAAATGATAATCGTGTCATTATTTACTCACTTACATGTTGTCCCAAACCTGTATTAATTTCTTTTTTGTGCTAAACACAAAATAATATATTTTGAGTAACCAAACAGGAGCTGGTCCTCATTGAATTTAATGTAGAACGACCTGAGAGAGAGTAAATGATAGATGTAGTGTATAAGTATATAGTGTTTCACTTTTTATATTTGTTAAAACAATTCTGCTAAATACACCTACTCTACCTGAAAAATAAAAGCACTGTTCATTTTTATTCATATTATGTTTATTTTTAATGTGTATCTATTCGAATAACAAAGATACAATAATGGCAACAATTTTTATCTATTATTATCTATTATTATTTTTGTTTTTATAAAAAAGGCAAATTAGTTTGTCTGTACTGCTCAGATAACTTGCAAAATAGTAAAATCAAGGACAAATAATAATGAATCATGATGTTTTTGAAAGAAATCGTGATATGTTTTTGCCGTATTGCCCACTCTTTTTCCTTATCTGTATGTACTGTGAACAGACTTTTTTTGCAGTACAAGAAACAGCACACAAATGTCGTTTCTTATTATATCATTTTAATAGTTATTATTGGCCCATTATAACATAATCAGTTAAACAGATTTTGTCTTGTGTTTTCAAGGTTTTCTGTACAGTTCTCCAGACTCTTCTGCTGACTGGTTTGGAGGACGCTCGGCTCGCGAGTGTTTGTACAGCTCTCAACAGTCTTACGAGGAGTCAGATCTCGATCTGAGCCATTCATTCAGGCTTCATGCGCTCATCGAGAACATAGTGAACTTCATCAGTGGAGATGTCGGGAATGCTCCTGCATTTAAGGAACCAGAGGAGAGTGTGTCCACCAGCCCACAGGCCATTATTATAGCCATGGAGCAGCAACAGTATCGAGCAGAGGTATGTTCAGACTCTTTATTTGTCAGATTCCTGTCTCCACTTACACCCACGGGCTTTGTTTATCTTGTGCTTTTATGATGTTTTGTGTAGTTACGTCTGGAGGCCCTTCACCAGATTGTGGTGTTGATTTCTGGGATGGAGGAGAAAAGCAGTCAGGCAGGCTCTGGAGGTGGAGGTGGAGCTGGACGCACAGGCCTCAGTTTTCACTCTGCCTCTCTGCTAACATCAGTCAGATTGCAGTTCCTGTCAGGATGTTTTGGTCTTGGTGCTGTCGGCATTGGGGGGCCAAAAGGGGAGAGTGTCCAACTGCACCATTACCAGGTAATTCCTACATGGATCTAATCTAAGACTTGTTTCAGAGGTACTAAAGTAGAGAAAATCTTTTTTTGTGTGTGTGTCATTGTGTACAACATTAATTTAGGACGTTTATCAGTGCAAGCAACAAATATAATTTTTTAATTGGTTGATCGTCTCTGCAGGTCATGCTGGCTTAATGTGTGCTAATTTATGCTAACATTTGGGCATAAGGCCTTACTGAAAAATAGCCATAAAGATCCATACAATAGATCAGAATGTCAGTGAGCAAGTCTGTCCTCTTGCTTGCCGCGTTTGAAGAGCTTAAATGTTCTGATTAATAATTAGTAATTGTTTATGTTACTTTTAATTTTATTTTCTGCATGACCTTTATCTTTCCTTGTAGGATGGAGTCAGAGCAGCCAAGAAAAGTTTACAGATGGAGATTCAGACAGCTGTTCATAAGATTTATCAGCAGCTTTCAGTCACATTAGAGAGAGCCCTGCAGGCTAACAAGCACCACATAGGTAATGTGTTTGAGCACACATTCGGTATGTTCATTTATGTAGCATATATTATACTGAACATAATGCTGTTTGTGTTGACAGAGGCCCAGCAGAGGCTGCTGCTGGTGACAGTCTTTGCTCTAAGTGTGAGATACCAGCCTGTCGATGTATCATTAGCTATCTCCAGCGGTCTCTTGGACGTTCTCTCTCAACTTTGTGGAACGGAAACCCTGCTTGGACAGACACTGCAACTCCTACACAAACCTGCAGGCTCCCAGCTCAGCACTGCTCTCAAAGTGGCCAGCACCAGACTGCTACAGATACTAGCCATCAGCACCGGGTATAATACAGTAAAACACAGCTGATCTGTGCATCAAATGCTGCATGTTTTAAGTTATGATGCTACTCCATGAATGTTCTTTAGACCCAATATATTAAAACTCAAAGCATTTATTTTAAATAGTTCTTTGCCGTGTCATTTATCAGAAGGCAATTAGGTTTGTTTGGTCAAATCACACTGTTTAAAATTCTCAGCAGGAGCAATTAAAGACAGATCAATGAACTTTTTCCTATCTTTCCATCAGGACATATGCAGACAGGTTGAGTCCTAAGGTGGTCCAGGCTCTGCTGGATCTTCTGTGCAGTCAGCTGAAGACTCTGCTGGCTCAGGCTGCTGGAAGTACGCTCAGTACAAGTACAGAACTGCAGGAGAAGACTGACGACTGCGCAGACACGCAGAAAAAAGATTTTCGAGGTAGGACAGTTGCAGATCAGCGGCAATGCTCACAAGGTTACTTAATTCAGTATTTTAAATGTATTTAATTTATTTTGGTGTAGCGTTGTTACGTAAGAGACACACGGCAGAGCTGCACCTCGGAGACTTCTTGGTGTTTCTGCGGCGAGTCGTCTCTTCCAAAGCCATTCAGTCCAAGATGGCGTCTCCTAAATGGACTGAAGTCCTTCTTAACATTGCTGCTCAGAAATGCTGTTCAGGTAGCACATCAATGTCCTGACCACATGGTCTTGTCTGTGTGTGCTAGTTATTAGATTAGGTAAATGTGTGTATTTTTCAGGCATTCCTTTGGTTGGTAATTTGAGGACACGCCTGTTAGCCCTGCATGTTTTGGAAGCTGTGCTTCCTGCCTGTGAGAGCAGCGTGGAGGACCATCAGATGACCCAGGTCTAATTCCACACACCTCTATTGTGCTGTTTTTCTTAAATTCTGGAATATGCGTTGCAGACACTTTTACTTTGTGTGGTAGGTGGTGGAGAGATTGTTTTCGCTGCTCTCGGACTGTATGTGGGAGGCACCTGTTGCTCAAGCCAAACACACCATCCAGCTGAAAGAGAGAGAGCAGGAACTCAAGTTACAGGTGAGGGAGATTCAGTCAGTCAAGCGTAAGAGGCTGTAACGCTTTAAAATGTACTCAATACCTTTAAATGCCATCTTGTTGTTTTAGGGTGAATCAGAGGAGGAAGAAGAAAATTTGCCTATTCAGGAAGTAACCTTTGACCCAGAGAAAGCACAGTGCTGTGTAGTGGAAAGCGGACAGGGATTGACACATGGCAGTGGAGGGAAAGGTTACGGCCTGGCCTCCACTGGCATTTCCTCAGGCTGTTACCAGTGGAAGGTTCTACAGTGTTTTTTACACTAAATCTTTTGTACAGTTATGAAACTTGACCCCAAACTTGTGAATGGTAGTGCATGTTTGAGCACACAACTTCATGTAAGCCAGTAACACATAATGTGCATTGTGTCAGGCTATGAGAGTATAAGATGTATTATTTGTTTTCAGTTCTATATCGTGAAGGAGAATCGTGGAAATGAGGGAACGTGTGTAGGAGTGTCACGCTGGCCTGTGCATGATTTCAACCACCGCACAACAGCTGACATGTGGCTCTACCGCGCATACAGTGGAAACCTCTACCATAATGGAGAGCAGACCCTCACACTGTCCAGCTACACACAAGGAGACTACATCACCTGTGTGCTGGACATGGAGGCCAGGACTGTGTCCTTTGGCAAGAATGGAGAGGTGTGGAGCAGCCCACTTATAAACAAGAAAATACTCAACCATTCAAACGATGATCAGTAAAGAGCTAAACCATGTGGCTGTATGTTGCAGGAACCCAAACTGGCCTTTGAGGATGTCGATGCTACAGAGCTATACCCTTGTGTCATGTTCTACAGCAGTAACCCCGGAGAGAAGGTAAGATACAGAAGTCCTGATGTTGATTTAAACTCTGTGGTCTAAAGTGACACTGATGAACCGTTCAGATTAATAGATTGCTTCACCCCAAAGTTTGGGCAACATAAGCAGAAAATTATATCATGATATTTGTAAATCTTTTGGGCCAATAACAAAACGTGGCTGTGAAACTAATTTTCTGAATGTGTAAATTTTTAATCCAAGGAATGAAGCTTAATACTGTACTTTTTTTAAATTGTAAATAGTTTTTTTTTTTTTTTTACTAAAATATTGTTTAGGTGTAATTCAATTTTATTTTAGTTTTTGGTAATTTAATTTATTTCCATTTAGTAATATCATGGCTTCAGCTTTAATTTACTTATTAAAGTTTTTAGTAACATTTCCCATATTTTAATTTATTTAGGTTTTTCATAATATTTTATCTTTTATTTAGTTTCAGCTGTATTTCAATTAAAAAAAATATATTAGTTTTGATTTTTTTTTTTATTGATAATCATTTTGATTAAATGTGTATTTTTGTACTTATCCTTTAAAAATATAAACAGTTCAGTAGAATACAATTTGCTACTGTTTTCTTTGTTGTTCTTACCAGTAAATGACCCACCCCTTCCTTGCAGGTAAAAATCTGTGACATGCAGATGAGGGGCACACCACGTGACCTGTTACCTGGTGACCCAATCTGCAGCCCTGTGGCCACTGTGCTGGCGGAAGCCACCACCCAGCTGGTCCGTATCTTACACCGCTCAGAGCGCTGGACCCAAACTATCAACCGCAGCATCCTTCAGCGCCTCCAGCAGATCAGGGGCTGCCTGCGAGAAGGAGCTCCTCCAGCCGGGGCCACCAGACTCCGCAAGAGCCGCTCGGCACAGAGCAGAGAGGATCAGGACGAGAAGGAGGAAGAGCGAGAGGAGGAGAGAGGAAGAAGCGGGCGGCACGCAGCAGCTGAGCTGTCGGAGGCTCACCTGCGGACCCTGTGCCACCAGGTGTGGCCGGTGTTAGCTGTGATAGGGGGAGTAGATGGTGGGTTAAGGATGGGGGGACGGTGTGTGCACAAGCAGACGGGGAGACACGCCACTCTGCTGGGTGTGGTGAAGGAGGGGAGCACATCAGCTAAGGTGCAGTGGGATGAGGCGGAGATTACCATCAGGTGAGAGATGGGCATCTGTTTGAGTGCTTTATATGAATGTGAAATTGAGGCTTTTACCTCGCTCCTGCTCCCCAGAGCTCTCCTACTTTTCTGCTTTCCTTGGTCTCTTTATCCGCTTTTCCTTCCTCCCTAATCATTTCATTGACTTTTTTTCCCTTACATTAGCTCCATGACGTTGCATGTTCCCAGGCCCTCCTCCCTGCTCCCTCACTTTCTCTCTCTGTCTCTTTCTCTCTCTGTGTTTGGTTTGTCACTCCTTTTCATTGAAGCTTCCCCACTTTTTGGTCGCCCAGTGACACGCCGTTGTACAACTTGGAGCCAATCGAGCCTCTCCCCTTCGACGTTTCTCGTTTCCGCGGACTCACTGCAGCTCTGCTGCTGGATCTCACCGCCCTCGCAAGCCTGCAGGACGACAGCTCCAAATCTGCCTCCAGTCGACGGCATGAGAGAAGACATCACCACGAACCCAAGGAGGAACGGGAGAATGAGTCACGCACCAAACCGAAAGAGGGCACGGGAGACCTGCGCGTATCTCACAGCTTAGATGAGGTTCGAGCTCGGGCACCGCCCAACTCTCGTTCTGAGAGCGAGCTTGCTGCCTACACGCAGGACGCCACACAGCAAACTCCAACAGAGGGACGGCGCAGGCTGCAGGAGATGGTGGGGACTCGCTCGCAGGAGGCGGCTGCACAGGTGGAGGTGCATGCGGTGCAGTTGTCCTACCTGTATCTGGGAGCGATGAAGACCCTGAGCGTTCTTCTGAGCTGCAGTAAATATGCTGAGCTGCTGCTGATCCCCAAAGTCACGCCTGACAGCGGTCATAATGCGGATTGTGCCAGCCCTGGGGTGAGCGTGTGTCAGGAGGAGGCGGAGCTGCGATCCGCTCTGCAGTTTCTGATGAGGCACATGGTGAAGCGAGCAGTGATGAGGTCACCCATTAAAAGGGCTCTTGGGCTGGCAGACCTAGAGCGGGCACAAGCTATGATCTACAAACTAGTGGTCAATAGTCTACTTGAAGAACAGGAAGGCCACATTTCTAAACCAGGTATATCAGAAAACATAAAACAAACCTGATACATGTAAACTGACTTTATTTACACTACTGTTCAAATGTTTGGGTTCAAGATTTTTTTTGTAATGTTATTGAAATGCTCACCATGGTTGCATTTATTTGGCTAGAAATATGGTTAATAAATCAATCTTGTGGAACATTACAATCTAATTCACAAGACAAATATTGTAATGTAAATGTGTGTGTTTTTAGTGGAGACAGAGTGTGAGGAGTTAGAAGGAGACCAACAGTTTCAAACTCCAGTCACCACCTCCCCATCAGCCTCCAGCAGCACCTCCTTCATGAGCTCCTCGCTGGAGGACACCACCACAGCAACCACACCTGTTACGACAGCCACCACACCTGTCACAGACGCCGAGACGGCACCGGCTTCTGAATCACCTGGAGTAATGCCCCTCAGCCTGCTCAGGTATACACACACACTTTTTTCTTTGAGAGTGTGTGAACATTGAATCTTTTAGTCTGTGTATTATGATTGATCTGCATGCGTATGTCTGAGCAGGCAGATGTTCTCCAGCTACCCGACAACCACACTTCTGCCAGCACGTAGAGCTCAGACCCCTCCAGTCTCATCGCTGCCCACCTCGCCATCAGACGAGCACGGCCGGAGACAGAGCCTCACGTCACCTGAGTCCCAGCCTGCCAGAACCACCAGCAGGACAGGTACAAATACATACAATGTTTGTTTCTTAATTGATACATTTTGGTCCAAATCTGTGAGAGCACCTCTGAAATATTTTAAAATGTGACAAAACCAGTCATAAAAGTCAATAATAAAAAAAAAAAAAAGATTTTTACATCATCTGAAAGCTGAATAAATAAATACATGAAATCTGAGGGTGAAATTTTGAGAAAATCACCTTTTAAAGTTGTCAAACTAAGTTCTTAGCAATGCATATTACTAATTAAAAATGACTTTTTGATGTATTTACAGTAGGAAATTTAATGTCTTCATGTAACACAGCGGTTCTCAATCCTGGTCCCCGCACCCCACTGCTCTGCATTTTTTGCGTGTCTCTCTTTGTTAACGCACCTGATTCTGATAATCAGCTCATTAGAAGAGAGCTCCGTGCATGAGCTGTGTTCCAATTGACATGTACCCTACACAGTGTTCATTGCTCCCTTCTCCCTGAGCAGGGGAAATCCATTAAAGTTTACTTCACTTCGGAAAGTTCATTCATGGATTTGCGCTGTAAATACGTGAATACGATTTAAATTACGTCTTGCACACTTAAATGCACTTTGAATGGAACGTAGCCTACACGTTCGCTTGAAATTGGAATCATCGCGGAACATCCGGTGATGTCCACTTCGCAGGGCACATACGTTCAAATAGAACAAATGTCTGAGGCGACAAGAGAAACATACGAAATGTGCAGAGCGGTGGGGCGCGAGGATTGAGGATTGAGAAACGCTGATGTAACATGATCTTTACTTAATGACCCACAGTGTATTTTTGGCTATTGCTACAAAAATATCCCAGCGACATGTAGACATAATTATGATGATGATAGCATTTAAAATGGAAATGGTATTTAATTAGAAAGGCTGTCTTTCAGATCTTTGTACATGACTGTATACCCATAAACAGTCCTGTATTAAACACCTGATTTATTTTTTGTTTGGTCTCTCCAAGCATTATCAGACCCCAGCAGTCGTCTTTCCACATCTCCACCCCCTCCTGCCATCGCAGTTCCACTGTTGGAAATGGGTTTCTCACTCAGACAGATCATGAAAGCTTTGGAAGCAACAGGTAGACCCACATTCACTCTTATAACAATGTCATGTCTAATTCCAGAATTTCTGCTTTGTTATCATATTAGACATTTCGAGTGTGTTCTCTGTTGGTCTGTAGGTGCACGCGGTGAGGCAGATGCTCAGAACATCACTGTGCTCGCAATGTGGATGATCGACCACCCAGGGACGGCAGACTCTGATGAGGCTTCAGACCCCTGCTCCGGTGCAGCAGGAGGGGGTAAGAGCACAGAGAGGAACTACCTGCGCTCACCGGGTGACATCCCCAATGCTGATGCTGCAGAGATGGAGGAGGGATTCAGTGAGAGGTATGAATCAGTGGCGATTTCTTTAAGACTGCAAGGGAAGCTCAGCTTCCCCTATAATGTCACAAAATTCATGGTCAAATTATGTACTATTGTATTAACATTTTATTGACTAAAAATGCATTAGAAAACGTTCATCTCAAAGACGAGTTCGTTCAGAATCAGCAGGTCGGCTGACTTGATTTTCTTCTCATACATTCCCGTAGCGTCACA
>JAUCMU010000125.1:11833344-11852406 GCA_032275025.1 Enteromius treurensis | reverse complement strand
TGACAGCGGTTTTGTACTATAAGGAATCGCTGAAGCTATTCGCGCTCAGTCCCATCGCGGATTTCTCAAGTTCAGTCAAAATAAAAACCCCTGCAACCTATTTCTTTATATTTGCTTGGCGAAATTGCTTGATTTTAATCATACATTTCACACAATTATACACCACATTCCTTGTTTCACTTATAAATAAATAGTCAATTTTATGACAGGCCGAAAATGAGCTTCCCCTATTTGACAGACCAGTAGCCGCAACTGGTATGAATATATGGCATGACATATTGTATTGTCGCATGAGTGTAAGAAAACAGTGCGTAACCTATTTATCGTTCTGCTCTTTATCATTCTAGTCCTGAAGGTCTTGATCAAGATTTGGGATCTTCCTCTGCTGGTCCCACTCCCAGAGGACGCTCTGCAGCAAGTAGGAAACACCGCTTTGACCTGGCTGCACGCACATTATTAGCTCGAGCAGGTACGGGGATTTCCTTGTTTTCTAAATCAACTTGTCAGTGGGTTATCGGAACAACTAGCTTTATTAATCGCTTTTAATGAAGTCCTGTATAATGAGGCTGGTTTTAGGTTACTCTGACCCTCAGGAGACTTCTATATCTATCTATCTATCCATCAAAGAATTCTGAAATAATGTTAAGCAGTTAAGCAGCACAACTGTTTTCATCATTCGTAATAACAAATGTTTCTTAAACATCAAACGTATTTGAATGATTTCTAAAGTATAATGTGACGTTGATGACTGGAGTTATGACTACTAGAAATTCAGCTTTGTTGTAAATGGAAATCTATTTAATTTTAAAATGTATCCATATTAAATAAAATAAATAAATAAATAAAATCCCTCTGTATTTCAGTTTCTACTTTTATTCAGTCTTGGTGAGCATAAAAGACTTCTTTCAAAATGATAAAAAAAACAATCTTACTGACCCCAAACTTTTGAAGCATAGATCAGGGATAGGCAGCTTTCTGTCCCGCAGAGTTTATCCTTAATCAAAACACACCTTATTGTCCCTTTCACACAATCCTAAAGACATAGGTTAGTTATTTCAGGTGTGTTTGATGAAGGAAAGATCTGTATGATTACAATGAAAGAAAAAAATATAGCTAAACTTGTCAACTGCGCTTACTGGTGGTTCATTAAATTTAACCACTTTCGTGACATTCATTTTTAAGAATCATCAAAACATAATAAATACTCCACAGTAACATTGTGTGTGTGCAGCTGGATTGTACCGCTCAGTGCAGGCACATCGAACTCAAGCACGACGAGAAGGTTCTGGACTGCAGCAGGAGCCTGGGCCACTCGGGGCGCTATATGACTTCAATCTGGATGAAGAGTTGGAGCTGGAATTGGATCAGGAAGCCATGGAGGCCATGTTCACCCAGGAGCTTGCATCCGATTCCGACATTCTGGGAATGTGGATCCCAGAGGTACTGGACTGGCCAACATGGGTGTGTGTGACAGCAGCCTGGGGCTGCCGCTGCTTTACTACTCACCTTTAACCCCTGCACGGCTGTACACACAAACACACACCTGCACACTCATTCAGAGACACACATATATTGTACTTGCATAAAGTTTGCTCCCTAACCTCCTCATACTGGACACAGCAGCGATCTCACTCTCACTAACACTGGTGCATGTTCTGCCTTGTGTATGCACAGTATGGAAGCAGCAGATGCATAATGGGATGCTTCAGCCCTGTTCATGGCTTTTAAATCTTCATACATGTACGACACGCTCTCCAAACTGACCGCAGTTGTCTGTTTTTGTCTTGTTTGCCTGTGTGTTAGCATGTGTGTGAGACAGAGGACCGTGATGAGGTGGTCGTGTGTGAGCTGTGCGGGGTCAGCGTGTCCAGCTTCAACCAGCACATGAAGAAGAGTCACCCGGGCTGTGGTCGCAGTGCCAATCGCCAGGGTTACCGCAGCAATGGCTCTTATGTTGACGGCTGGTTTGGAGGGGAGTGTGGAAGTGGAAATCCCTATTATTTGCTCTGTGGCAGCTGTAGAGAGAAATACCTTAACATGAAGAGCAAGATCAAAGGACCACTGCCTGAGAGGTGAGAATTACTATTGGGCGATATTCTCCATAGTCAACCTGATAGACCACAGACACACACTATTATTGTGCTAATTTATTTAGTTATTAGCCAGAGAGTGAACACGTAAGCACGGTATTGATTAGGTTAAAAATAGTAATAATCATCTTAGCACTTCAGCTATAGGCAATATCTGAAACTCGTCATCGTCACAATACTATTGTCTATTGGCGCAAGCCTAGTGAGAATGAGAGGTTGCATGCATGCATTTGACATAGTTTCACTCATATGAATCTAATGTGGGTTTTTTTACTGATCCCTGTTTTTCAGGTATAAAGGTCAAGCACCAGACCTGTTGGGAAAGCAAGACAGCGTGTATGAAGGTATTAAAAGTGTCCACATGTAAAACATACACATAAACTAGGGCTGCACGATTTGGGAAAAATGCCACATTGCGATTATTAAGGTCAAAATTGTGATTTTCCATTGCGATATGATAATCAAGTGGTTTGATTCTACTTGTTTGTTATCAAGGAATATGCACACACAGATTACTAATAATGCTGAAATCTGTATTTCCTAACTGAGATACAGTATACAGTGCAATCTAGCAACAACAAATTAAAACTAAATTGTACAAAATTAAAAAACAGTAGTATCTCGATTACATATTTATATTACATATTTATTAAAATAAAATTAAAAAGTCAAAAGTACAGATAAATAAAACAAATACCCATTTTTATATTTTTATTTGTTGTGCCATAATATTTTAGCAGGGTGTATACTTGACATATACTTTGTATATTTCTTTTGGTATCTCTTGTCCAGTGTGCCAATCATTTTCTCAAATCCCTTTTTGCTACAAGTGCGTTCAACCCTGAGGCGACTTGGGCGAATATATCTCGCTATTCACGTGTAGTTTGACGCTTGAATATGTCGAGTTTACGCCGGTTTCACACTGCACGCATGAGCAGCGCTTATTTTTTTCCGCGCCCATGCTAACGGATGAGAGCACACAGGAGCGGCGCAGAAGCGCGTAGTAGTGGCAGAGGAATGACATAAATCAAAGCACACAGTGTTCGGAGAAGAACGCTGGAAAATACGACAGAAAGATGCTTGTCTATAGCCTGCTTCAGTTTATTGGCGCGCGCTGCTCCTTCTCTGCGTACGCGCAGCCTCAGCGCTGCTTATGCGTGCAGTGTAAAACCGGCGTGTTTAACGCGCCGCTTAATTCACGTGAATGGCGCCACATGATGTCTAATTGTGTCTTTGCATTGACTTAACATATAAATCACTTGCGCTTAACGCTTCATTCGTCTTGTTACGTCCACGAATGCATTTGTTTATTTATTATGATCGCAACATTTGCTGTAATGTAATCGCACAGGCTGACATCGCGATTGCGATATGATTCATCTTGCAGCCCTAATATAAACCAAAAACATAATGCAGCAAGTAATAAAAACACAGAAAAGGAGTGTAAAGTTTGTTAGAATTATTAACAACCGCTGCAGACTGTGTGATTTGTTCAGTGTGTCTAAACACATGGTTTGCCCTGCAGAAGACTGGGACATGTTGGATGTAGATGATGCAGAGCGTCTGACAGGGGAGGAGGAGTTTGAGTTGCTCTCTGCTCCTCTGGGTCTTAGTGAACGCAGACCTGTCCCCGAGGCTGTCCATTTTTCAGACACTGACCCTCTTGGAGCCTCTGTTGCCATGGTCACTGCCACCAACAGCATGGAGGAGACACTTTTGCAAATAGGTACAATAATAACACAAATGATTGCGGCATCCTGCCACTAGGGTGCTTCAGAGAATGCATCATGGCTTAAAATATTTGTAATTTTACAGATATTGTCTAAGATTTGTATGCATATCTCCATGTAACTTCATCTACAGGTTGCCAGAGCTCAGTGGATAAGAGTTCATCAGGTCGCTTGTCTTTGGGGGAGCAGGCAGCAGGTCTGCAGACGTCTGCTGATCGTCTGGTGGCTCTGAAAAGAGTCACTGCAGCTGCACAAGTTCTGTTAGCCAGAACAATGGTCATGAGAGCACTGTCCCTGCTGTCTGTTAGGTTAGTGTGTTTAGTGATGTGGCTGTTTATATGCGGTTTAATTTCAATATAAAAGAGTTTATTTTTAACCTTCGTCTTAAAGGTTTTGATCGTCTGTTAATATGACTACTACTACTAATTATTGTTATATCTTTATTATAAGATATAGAGTAGCATTACTAAGTTCACTGTAAAATAAATTACTGTTTGTATGTTTTTTAACTTCAGTGGCTCTAGTTGCAGTTTAGCAGCAGGATTGGAGTCTCTGGGCTTGACAGACATTAGGACTCTGGTGCGTCTCATGTGTTTGGCTGCAGCAGGTAGAGCTGGACTTTCCACAGGCCTTGCATTAGGCCCAGGATCCTCTGAGCGGCCGCGAGGGGCTAGCAAGCCAACTAAACCCATATCTTGTCTGGCGTACCTCAGTACTGCCGTTGGCTGTCTGGCATCGAACAGCCCCAGCGCTGCCAAACTCCTGGTCCAGCTCTGCACTCAGGTATCCAGATGAGAAATCACGAAAAGCTTTTAAACAGACAGACTACAAAAAGCACTGCATCTTTTTTTGGTCTCACCCTGCCTTGCTTCACTTTTCGTCTAGAATCTGATATCAGCTGCCACCGGGATGAATCTGACCACAGTAGATGATCCAATCCAGAGGAAGTTCTTGCCCAGTTTCCTGAGGGGAGTTGCGGAAGAAAACAAACTGGTGACATCGCCCAATTTCGTGGTGACCCAGGCATTGGTGGCACTGCTTGCCGATAAAGGCGCCAGGCTTCGACACGGTTACGACAAGGCTGAACTGGAAAAAAGAGGTTGGTTGACATCTAGCTGACAATGCCGCCGCATTATTTATTATTCATGTTTTTTCAGTCATTTTTTGTTATCATTTTGTTTTGTTCAGTTAAAGCTCATAAATCTGATTTGTTTGTTTTGGCAGCAGAGGGGTTGTTAGATGAAGCTATGTTGTGTTGCAGCCTGAAAACCACAGCTTTTGCCGCAGATCACCGCCATGTTAATTTCTCTTTTTTTTCCTCTCGCTGTGTGTGTGTGTGTACCCATCTGTGTGTATGTTTATCTTGCTTGTGGCCTGGCTTTGTTCTGCTCGGTCGTCACAGGGTTAATGTCGCCTCTCTATGCCCAACTCTCCTGTGCCCCCCTTGCTGTAGGCCCATTGGAGCTGGCAAATGCGCTGGCGGCGTGCTGTCTCTCATCTCGGCTCTCGTCGCAGCACCGCCAATGGGCCGCGCAGCAGCTGGTGCGCACACTGGCGGCTCATGACCGAGACAACCAGAGCCGCCCGCAGACCTTTGCTGATGTGGCAGGAGACCTACGGAAGTGGTCCACTTTCAGACTCGAAGCCCACCAGAGCAGGGTACTATTCCCCCAGCACCATGTGTTTGCTGTGTTTAAACAGCACTGGACGATTTGATGCTGATTCATCATTTGGTGTCTTGTAGGTGATCACATGTGGGTGGTGTAGCAAAAAAGGCCTTCTGGCAACTAGCGGGAATGATGGGACGGTCCGGATTTGGAACGTGACCAAAAACCTGTACACTCTGCAGCAGACATGTGTGTTTAATAAAGGGTGAGTTAAACTCTTTCTGTTAATCAGGTTTTTTCTTCACCCACTGAGATGTAATCTTTATGATCTTCATGTTTTCAGAGGTGACACTTCAGACGAGTGCATGGGTAATCTGGGGTCTCCAGGTGATCCAAGCTTGGCTCCGGTGGCTTGGAGTGTCAGCGGGAAGTACTTGGCTGCTGCCGTGGAAAAAATAGTAAACATCTGGCAGGTCAATGGTGAGTCACTCACCGTCACTATACCATTCAAAAGTTTGGCAGGCATTATTTTACATTGCATTTGTCTTCAGCGTTGCGTGATCCTGAAGAAATCATTCAAATATGTTACATTTGTGCTCAAGAAACATTTATTATGAACATTTAAAGATTCTTTGATGCATTTAAAAGAACACTTTTTGACATATTGAAAGTATATCAATTAAATATCATTGGTGTGAAGGCACTGACACTATCAGATGAGAAATGAAAAGTAAATTGAACTAAATAACGCCACTATTGTGTAATAAAAATATTTGTTTTGTCAAACCATTAATAATGATTAATCGCATCCAAAATACTAAATGTTGTTTACTTATGTGTGTAAATTAAAAAAAAATTATTA
Source organism: Enteromius treurensis (assembly GCA_032275025.1). Lineage (NCBI taxonomy): Eukaryota > Metazoa > Chordata > Actinopteri > Cypriniformes > Cyprinidae > Enteromius > Enteromius treurensis. Next base: position 11,846,117 of record JAUCMU010000125.1, on the reverse strand, counting down.
CATATATACATAATATAAAATATAAGAATATAAATGTACACTACCATTCAGTGTTGGAAACAGTTGAGCTGCTTAATATTTTTTTTTAGGATTCTTTAATCATTAAAATATAAAAAAGAGAAGCATTTATTTAAAATAGATAATAATGTTCAAAACTACTGTTAACAGTAGTTTACTGTTTCACTACTGTTCAAAAGTCTGGGATCAGTACATTTTGATTCTTGCTTCTTTTAAAGAAATGAATACTTTTATTAACAAAGGATCTAGTAAATGAACAAAAAATTCATAGCATAGATTTCCATTTTACAAATGTTTTATATTTGGTAAAAATACTGTTTCCAATATTGATAATTTTAGTAATAAATCAGGATATAAGAATGATTTCTAAAGCATCATCTGACACTGAAGACTGGAGTAATGATGCTTTGTATCACAGGAATGAATTACATTTTAAAATATAGTAACACCGAATTTATTTTTAACAGTTATTTTAAATTTAAATAATATTTCACAATATTAGTTTTTTCTGGATTTTTCGAATAAATGCAGATTTATCGCAATGAATCATTTGACAGCACAAAATTTTTTTATTTTTTTATTTTTTTAAAGAACAAAAAAGAAGAACTTTTGAACAGTAGTGATGTCAGCCAGTATTTGAATTTATTGTTATTATTTGTTTATCAGTATTTGTTGGTTTTGGATATTTAATTGTGCTGCTCATTTGTTTTTGTTACATTTAGATTACCTTTGCCTTCATCTAATGCAGACTTTATTAAATCTTTAAAAACAGCTCAAAAACCAACTGCATTGTGATGTTGCAATTATTGAATTCATTTCTAGCTGTTGATCCAACTGATAGTAGTTCTCAGTGTATTTTAATTTATTTAGACAATTAAATAAATATATAAACAATTTTAATACCAATCATTTTTCGGTCATGACAAGAAAATAATTATAGGCTTATAAGTGATAAGATTGGTGCTTGTTGTGTTTTTGCACACAAGGTGGGAAGGCCTCACTGGACCTGCAGCCTCATTGGGTGTCATCTTTAGCTTGGCCAGAAGAGGAGGCAGGGTCACTGTGGGGCGGGGAGCCTCGAGAGCTGCTGCTGGTGGGTCGCATGGATGGGACACTGGGACTCCTCGAGGTCCTTGATGATTCTGATATGCAGAGAACTGAACTGCAGCATTGCTTCAGGAAAGATGGTACTGACAGTTTTCATAAAAAAATCTAAACAAGACTACGTATGGAAACCTTTTCACCTGTGTATTCATGTTTGTCGCTCTTCTCTGCAGTGGCCGTGATGCAGATCGCATGGTACAGTGAGGATCGCCCCTTTGCAGTGGGATATGCTGATGGAAGGCTTCTGATTGGCTCTAAGGAGCCTTCAGAGAAAGGATCTGTGGTGGTTATTGATGCCCACAAGGTTAGAGTCATCGTGATTCATCATATATTTGACACACACATACATAAGCATACAAGATGATGTACTTTTCACGCATTCTTGCATGTAATATTTCATGTGTGAAGAAGTGATTTAACATGCTTTCATCTGTTCTCTGACAGTCAAATCTTTGTTCTCTCTTTGTGTGTTGTGATTGTAGGAAAGCATCAGTTCCTTGCGCTGGGCTCCTGGTGGGCAAGTGTTGCTAAGCTGTGCCAAAGAGGAGATTGTCCGTTTATGGTCGGGGGCGGGAACAGGTTTGGGTCAAAGCTGGACGTGTCTGCAAAGCATCACCCATCCTGCTGTTGTTAATGCTGTCGCCTGGTGCAGCCTGGCTGGGCAAGGACCTAAACCTCTCAACATGTTTGCCACGTACGTCCACACTGAGAGTGCTCTAATACAGCAGAGAACTGATTCCAGTTGTGCTTTATTAAACAGCAGAAGCTAGCACTAGCATTCAATATTCTTATGCGTTTCAGTCTGCATTTATTTGATCAAAGATGCTGTGAAAACAAGAATGTTGTGAAATTTTATTATCATTTAAAATAACCATTTTCTATTTTAATATAATTTAAAAGGCAATTTGTTCATGGTATGGCAAAGCTGAATTGTCAGCCGCCATTGTTTCAGTCTTCAGTGTCATATCACTCTAATATGTTTCATTTTTGCTCAAGAATTTTTTTTTACTGTCAATGTTTAAAACATTTGTGCTGCTTAATATTTGGAAACCCTGCTGCTTAGTCTTTAGGATTATTTAGTATATAATAAATTCAAAAGATTAGCATAACTGCTTAACTATGAGTTCGGTGTGTTTTAATTTCTTAAAAAAATATAATATATCTTTTTATTATCAATGTTAGTGTTGTTGATTTATATTTAGTCAGTTTGTTTGACTTTTCCAGTTACAGAAATCTAAGTGTACATTTTTCCTAGGGCTTTTCAAACAATAAATGTGTAATTATATTTTTAGTTTGATCTTTTTTCATGAAAAATTCTGCATCATGGCCATAACCTAAATTTATGTAATGATCATAAAAAAAACGCTCAATTTTGTGCACTAAAAATCTGTGTCTTTCAGATGTTGTCAGAGCGGTCTGGTATCTGTGTGGAAGGTACCGCAGGACCCTTCGTCATACTCACAGTCTAGCACTGCCTCCCCTGCTGCCTGGTGGGAATCAGAATCCAAATCCAAACTGATGGTAATGTGTCCGTACTTATGAACATTTAAGAACCCTTGAATGCTTTGCTATCTGTGCTTCTTTATGAGTTAGGGTAGTATTTGTGTTTATGTGTGTTATCTCTGTCCAGCTGGACCCCCATCGGTGTGAAGGAGCAGTGTGTGTGTTCCAGCTAAAGGGTCATATGACTCCTGTACGGACGGTAGCCTTCAGTCCAGATGGGCTTGCTCTTGTGTCTGGAGGGGTTGGTGGACTTCTGAACATCTGGTCATTGCGGGTCAGTGTCTACCATGGATGCTTTTGTCATAAAGGATTTACACTATAGTGTTTTCAATATGATAAGTTGAATGTTTATATGTGTAGGATGGATCAGTGCTGCAGACGGTAGTTGCTGGATCTGGAGCGATTCACGGCACAGTTTGGATCCCTGACGTAGGTGTAGCTGTTTGCTCCAATCGCTCAAAGGTAAAACAATTCTTACTGTTTAAATTGTTGATTTTCATTGATTTAGATGAGTTTATAAAATGTCTAGAAAAGTTGTTTTTTTTTTCTTGCTTTTTTTGTTTTTATTAAGCAAAGCAGTTGCGGTTATGTAACACTTTTAATGAATATAATTAAAATCTATCTGTACATTTATTTTAATTTATTGGATTTATTTTATTAGATTCTAAAATTTAATAAAGAAAAAATATGACTTTAGTATTGACGTTAGCATCTGATTCAAACCATTCAAACCCATTTCTGCTAAACATTTCCAAACAAGTTAATGTTAATTAATATAGATGTATTTGTTCTGCAGGATGTGCTGGTTGTTAATAGCTCAGCAGAGTCCATGACAAACAACCATGTGTTAGCAACTTGCCGCACAGCACTAAAAAAGCAGGGTGTTGTGGGACTGAACATGGCTCCATGCATGAGAGCCTTCTTGGAAAGACTTCCAATAATGCTTCAGGAGCAGTATGCCTATGAGAAGGTACACACAACTACTAATTATGACATATTTTTGGTGAAAACTGTACATGTAAAAATGCAAAAAAAACGGACATTGAGGTTATACCTGGTTTGTTTGTGTGTTTCAGCCTCATGTAGTGTGCGGAGAGCAGCTCGTACACAGTCCTTACATGCAGTGTCTGGCATCTCTGTCGGTGGGTCTCCAGCTGGACGCTCTGCTGTGTCACCCTCCTGTCCCACCTCACCTGGCCCACTGCCCTCCCGAACCTGGCTCTTCATCCACCCCCTCCCCTAGCTCCTGGGCCAACAGTGAGTGGGCGTGGCTTCACTGCTTCTCCACCACAGTCAAAACAGCCGAAGCCCTCGCACGTGGACACACCTTCCCAGAGTCCTTCATCGTCCCAGACCTGGAGCCCGTGGCCAAGGACAAACTGGCACTGCTTATGGTGAGAGAAAGAACAGACAAATGTCCTGCTGATTTGATGGTGAAAAACTGTGCTCTTCATGGTGATGGCCTTTTAAAAAATCGCACACAGGACAACAGCAAGTGGGTGTCTGGGATGGATGAGCAGATCATGTCATGGGCCACTTCCAGACCAGAGGTGAGAGCAAATACAAGCACTAGAAATTATTAATACAATATTGTATAAATTTATATAATAAATTGTGTAAAATTCAAAGGTTTTTAACTTTGTGTTTTTAAGGACTGGCACCTTGGAGGGAAGTGTGATGTGTTTTTATGGGGTGCTGGAAGGCATGGGCAGCTCGCCGAAGCTGGGCGAAACATTCTGGTGCCAACTCTTGCTCCCTCTTTTTCCCAGGCCCAACAGGTGTGAGAGTTCACAAACATATACATTTCTTCAAAGGCAAAGTCTTTTGCTGCTGCCAATTAAACTAAAACTTTAAAGTCATCTTCAATCCGAATCTGAGTATGCTCCTCCCCACTGACACCCTTAACCACCATTTCTAAATGAAACCCCTAAATTACTAAATGCAATCAATCTGGAGTAGAATAAGCAAGCCACACCCTCTAGTTTACACCCTCTAGCAACAAAATTGGTCGCAAACTTCAGGTTCACGCAGACTTTTAAGTTAGATTTTGTTATAACAGAAAATTGGAATGATATGCTGTCTTTGAAATAAAATACATTTTTATTCTCAGGTTGTTTGTGGGCAGAACTGCACATTTGTGATCCAGGCTAACGGAACAGTGTCTGCGTGCGGAGAGGGCAGTTACGGCCGCCTTGGACAAGGAAATTCAGACGATCTGCATGTCCTCACTGTCATATCTGCACTTCAAGGCACGCTGCAGTCACACACAAACTCTGAATGACATTAAATGTAGTTGTTCCCTGAAAGTGTTAACAGAGGAAGAGATGTGTGTTTGCGCAGGCTTTGTGGTGACCCAGCTAGTAACGTCCTGTGGGTCTGATGGCCATTCGATGGCTCTAACTGAGAGCGGCGAGGTGTTCAGCTGGGGAGATGGAGATTACGGAAAACTGGGCCACGGTAACAGTGACAGACAGCGCAGGCCGCGACAGATAGAGGCGCTGCAGGGAGAAGAAGTGGTGCAGGTCAGAAACACTCTGTTCACTTCACGTTCATCCTCACTCCAAAGGAAGTGTATATGATATAGAAGGTGTACATGATGAGCTTTAAGTTCATCAGATTATGTTTGTGTCCAGATGTCATGTGGATTTAAACACTCAGCAGTGGTGACTGCAGACGGAAAGCTCTTCTCCTTTGGTAACGGAGATTATGGCAGATTGGGACTTGGAAACACATCTAACAAAAAGTTACCAGAGAGAGTCAGTGCACTGGAGGGCCACCAGGTTGGCCAGGTAAGAAATTCTAATTTGAAATGCTCTTATTTATCCTATAATTATTTTTCTGTATTGGAAATTATATATATATATATTATATATAGTATATTAGTATGTTGCCAAATGAAATCCCAGATTCTCAGTGTGCACACACAATTCTATCTGGTGTTTACTGTGACATGGTTGTGTGTAGGTTGCATGTGGGCTGAATCACACTTTGGCAGTATCAGCTGATGGAATGTCCATCTGGGCGTTTGGAGACGGTGACTATGGCAAACTGGGACTTGGAAACTCCACGGCCAAATCCTCCCCACAGGTACAACTACTGACACGTTCATGTGACAACTCCTTTACAAGCGTGCAGTTAAACATTACTTGTCATTAACAACACTCTTTGTCTTCACCACCATAAGTCTGTGTGTTTGTTATCTTCTAGAAGGTGGATGTTTTGTGTGGAATTGGAATAAAGAAGGTGGCGTGTGGTACCCAGTTCTCTGTGGCTCTAACCAAAGATGGGAACATATACACTTTTGGGCAGGGTAAGCTATCTGCGCACATAGTTGTCTCAGAAAGGAGCTTCATACTTCTGTAAACAGTTTGCTGAATGTTAAAGCAAGTCCAGTGGTTTTACATAATTGTTTTTGTTTTTAATGTCACAGATCGCTTAATCGGCCTGCCAGAGGGTCGAGCACGAAATCATAACCGACCGCAGCAGGTCCCTGCTTTAATGGCTGTGTTTATAGAGGACGTTGCTGTTGGAGCCGAACACACGCTTGCTCTCTCATCAACTGGAGATGTTTACGCCTGGGGAAGTAACTCGGAGGGACAGGTGTGTGATTATTAGGGGGGTTAATAAGCTAATTATGTTTCCTATTTTCCATTGCTTTTATGTATTATCTAAATGGCAGCATAGACATTTATCAGTTTGTGTTATTTTGTTGTTTGTTAGCTGGGTCTGGGCCACACCAACCATGTCAGAGAGCCAACCCTCATCAGTGCTTTACAGGGCAAAAACATCCAGCAGATATCTGCAGGCCGCTGCCACAGCGCAGCATGGACTGCACCGCCTGTGCCACCACGTGCTCCGGGTACATACACACTGGCTTACTTTTGCAACCCTTCACTCACATTTATTTTTTATTTTTTGTAGGATAATTATTATTCAGTATTATTGCATATTACATAGATTTGTTTCATTGTTTGCGAGTTGGCTGTGTTCTATTACTGTAGTAATTGAAAAGTATTGAAATGAGATGATTGAACTGTAGTATTGAAAGAATATATCCAGTATTATTCTTATAAGAAACTTCTACAAATCTATAATGAGGAGATAAAAACAAACTGCACACTACAATGTAAAGTTTTTTTCGTTCGTGCCAAACAAAGGCTTAAAGGTTTAACTGGACTGCTTTAAAAATGTGTTAAAGATATGGAATTATCGCAAAGATTATGATGATGATAAAATGAATATTGAAAGGTTAGGCTATTATATTGTAATAAGTGATTAGAAATATAATTTTTGTAAAGCCTTTATACCTGTGTTCAGGTTCATCAGTGCCTCTGCAGCTGGGTTTGCCCGTGTGTGTGCCTCCTCAGTACAGTGCCCTAAGAGAGGTCAGTATGGAGGCTCTGAGAGCCCGACTGCGCCTGCTCTACCACTTCTCTGACCTCATGTACTCCTCATGGAGACTGCTCAACCTCAGCCCCAACAACCAGGTATACAAAAGTGTCATGTTTGCATCGTTTTGTCCTCTACTCTGAAGAAAACACTGATTTATTCATAATCGTTTGTGTTTCAGAGCTGCACGTCACGCTATAATGCAGGTACGTGGGGTATAGTCCAAGGTCAGCTGAGGCCCCTGCTGGCCCCTAGAGTTTACACACTGCCCATGGTGCGCTCGATTGGAAAAACCATGGTACAGGGGAAGAACTACGGCCCACAGATCACAGTCAAAAGAATCTCTACGCGGTCAGTCATGTTTAGAGTTGCATCCAGAACACGAGAGATCTTCTTTGCGAGTTTGAATATAAAGACTTCTCAAATCATTCTTTTCTTCCCTTTTTTCTCAGAGGAAGGAAGTGTAAGCCCATATTTGTGCAGATCGCCAGGCAGGTTGTGAAACTGAACGCATCTGATCTGAGGCTGCCGTCACGAGCCTGGAAAGTCAAACTGGTGGGAGAGGGTGCAGATGATGCCGGAGGGGTGTTTGATGACACAATCACGGAGATGTGCCAGGTAGGGCGGTCCTGATGGAGATGTGTATGTAATCCCATAATGGCTTAGCTCTCATTGAACTTCAAAATTACAAGTGTTATGAAAAATAAAAAAAAGAGCATTAAAGTGGTGCGTGTGGCTCTGTGTAGGAGCTGGAGACAGGAGTGGTGGATCTTCTCATCCCTTCTCCCAACGCCGCAGCAGAGGTGGGCTACAACCGAGACAGGTGAGTGCTGACAGACAGTGGTCTGAGTGTTCCACTAAACTACTAAACTGATGAGGTTTTCTTGATCATTGTGTGTCCTCAGGTTCCTGCTGAACCCCTCAGCCTGTTTGGAGGAGCACCTGCTCCAGTTCAAGTTCTTGGGTATTCTGATGGGAGTGGCCATTCGCACAAAGAAGCCTTTAGACCTGCATCTCGCTCCCATGGTGTGGAAGCAGCTGTGCTGTATTCCGCTCACCCTTGAAGATCTGGAGGAGGTAGACCTGCTCTATGTACAGACTCTCAACAGCATCTTACACCTGGAGGACAGCGGCATCACAGAGCAGAACTTCCATGAGGTGGAGCCCTTAAAAAACTTATTTTGACTCTGTTTCGTTAGAGGATAATTTAGGAAATGGGATTTGCACCAGAGGCCCGCAAGATGGTTTACAATGACATAAAATATGCTTTAAAATATCCCAAAACTAATTCTGATATTAATTTATTCCCTTAACAACCTTATTTTCCTTTCTTTTTTTTTTTAAGAACCAGAATTCAAAGAAATGTGATCTTTAGACTCTGAAAAGTTGTGAATATTAATGAAATATTAAAAAGTCATGTACAAATGTGATAATAGAACTATTTTTCTAGTAACAAAAAAGACTGTCAATCTTTAAAATATTTTATCAGGTACATATTTTAAACAAACACATTTAAAAAAAAAACACTTTAACCATAAATGGCTAGGAAAGTCATAAATTATATAGATAGGTGATAAATAGAATAATTATAAATATTATGAATAATATTTACATAAATATTTAAGAATTATTTTTTCATTAATTAATAACCTAGTTTCTATTTTAAAAAATCAAACAAAAAAATGCACAGCATTGCCATTTCACCAGAAGTAACTCGGGTTATTTTATTTATTATTTATTTATTTATGTTTTTTAAATATATGTAGATGATTCCACTGGACTCATTTGTTGGCCAAAGTGCTGATGGGAAAATGGTTCCCATCATCCCCGGAGGAAACAGCATACCGTTGACCTTTTCCAACAGGAAGGAGTATGTAGAGCATGCCATCGAATACCGCCTGCATGAAATGAATCGCCAGGTGTGTTCAACTCAACTCTCAATTGTGTCTAAACCACTGTATCCTTTCTTTGAATATGTGGGTGTGTATCCACACCCCGACAATGACTTGTCATCTGATCCTATAATTCATTTGTGTTCATGTGTGTTAGGTGGCGGCGGTGCGCGAGGGCATGTCCTGGATCGTGCCGGTCCCCTTGCTCTCCTTACTTACAGCACGACAGCTGGAGCAGATGGTGTGTGGGCTGCCGGAGATCAGTGTGGAGGTTCTGAAGAAGGTGGTCCGCTACAGAGAGGTAGACGAACAGCAACAACTGGTGCAGTGGTTCTGGCAGACGCTGGAAGAGTTCTCCAATGAGGAGAGGGTCCTCTTCATGCGCTTCGTCTCGGGACGCTCTCGTCTGCCAGCTAACACTGCTGACATATCTCAAAGGTTCCAGATCATGAAGGTGGACCGGGTAAGAATGGGTCTGCGTTTGTGTCTTTTTATGGATGGAGATCTCTAATTGGTAGGAAAGCAGCTAATGTGTTTTTACTCTGTTTTTCAGCCGTACGATAGTCTTCCCACTTCTCAGACGTGCTTCTTTCAGCTCCGCCTCCCACCTTACTCTAGCCAAGCGGTCATGGCAGAGCGGCTGCGTTATGCTATAAATAACTGCCGTTCCATTGACATGGACAACTACATGCTCTCCCGCAATGTGGACAACGCAGAGGGGTCGGACACAGATTACTGACCTCCTGCATGCACACACAAACACAGTGTATGCTGGCTGTGTAAGACTGCATTTAGTATTCGGTGCAGGCTTTTATGATTTTTACGATTACCGATGTTTTCACATATACATCTTAAGCACATAATCAAGTGTTTTTACTTCACTTTTGGTTTCTTAGAAATGAAGCTGAACTTGGGTGGGCCACACAATCTGTTTACACACATGTACACACTCGCACGTGTTGATGTATATTCCTTCTCTTTGAAGCGCAGTCTTTCTCCACTTGATTCTTTTTTTGGCTCTGCCTTTTTTTCAGGATACTCTGCATGAAAGTGTTTTATTTAAAAAAAAAAAAAAATTATAGAATGAGAAAAAAAAAATGTACATTGTGTATAATGCTTCATTAGGAAATTGTTTTACATGAGTATCTGTATTTATTTGAATTTTTTTGAACCGCCTACACCAAGTTTCTTATGTCAGATGCAATAAATGTTTGAATCTGAAACAGCATTCCTGTCGCATTGTTAGCAAATTCAAAAGCACAAAATGGCCTGGAAATAAAATGACAAAATTTAGGTTTAAAGGGATAGTTCACCCAAAAAAAAAAAAAAAAAAATTATCCTGTCTTTTACTCACCTTTGAAGTATCACTAGGACTTTCTTCATTAAGTATCAATGTGACTTTCTTCTTTCAGACGAATCCAATCAGTTATTATAAAAATTGTCCAGACCCTATGGAACACAAATCCTGCCTAAAGTATTCGAAATAAAAAGCTTGTTAAATTCCACAAATCGAGAAAAAAAAGCTTAGGTAATCTACTGCTTTTCCTGCGGTTCCCGGATATGCGCTCTCTGGTGTATTTGAACCACTGAATTTTTCGGAAGCGAATTTGTACAGTGAAATAAAACCAACCGAAAGTTGCCTGATGAATATTATTGCTGGAATTATTAAACAAACTGAATATTTTGAAAATGAACTTTGTGAGGTGAATATCGATAACTGAATTTTAACAATGAAAATGTTTGTGAAATGTTTCCGTTTATATTCACTACCCAAATATACAACCATGTTAAAATGCTTTTGTGATGTGTGTGACGTCAGTCTTATGTCATGATTTGTCAATTCATAGTTCAAACGAACACTCACAATCCAGCTCCTTATTCGCCGAACTATGCGAAGCGAAATGCTAATGGTTTTCTGTAACAGTCACAAGGTGGCGTACTGGAGCGCGGATGCCATTCGCAGTGAAAATTCCAACAGGACAACAGCAAAGATACATTTGGAATAATAAATACATTACGCGCCAAAATTAATCTCTTATTTGTCAATTGGTTAGATAAAATATTTGGTTGGTTTCACAAACTTTAAATAGTAATGGTCATGTGTTTCTATTTACAGTTTCTAGAAGTTTTTTTTTTTTCTTTTAGCCTACCTGTGAAAGAGTATGAAATTAATTAATTTTATTTCCTCAGAGTTTAAGAAATTATTAGAAAATGATATAGATCAAAAAACATTGGACGTTATAGGCTAAAAATAAAAGAAAAAAATAGTTAACCAAATTTACTCTGTAAAGCAGGTAGCCTACTTGTTAAAGGCTTTCACTTGAATTGTGTTTTCTTTAAAGTGAAAATATTGTCCAATTTTATGACTGTAATGATACAAAATAAAGTCCTCCCTACACTGTAAAACAAAATCTGTATAATTTACAGTAAAAAACTGGCAGCTGTGGTTACCAGAATAAAACTGAAAAATACAGTAACAATATTTTGGGTTTTACGGTTTTATGTTAGATATACCGTTAAATACTGTAATTTCTAATAATAAACTGTAAAAACTGATATAATGTTAATATACCAACCTATTAAAGTAGTAAAATCTATTTTGTTCCTTTGAAATACACTGATAACTACCAAATGATGAGAAAGTCACATGATGAACCAAAGCCCATCACAAGTAGCTTTAAAATAGTAACATTTATAGAAGGTGCACAGTGTCATTCACATAAACACCATCATGGTAATTATCATATTCAACAAATTCCATTCCTGTAAATAAAACACAATTTGGTTGTGTGAAACAGGGTCCATATTTACATGACTGAATTTAGTTCAGAGACATTTAATTGAGTGCATTTATAAAAAAAAAAAAAAAGTATTGCAAATGAAACAAAATATTGTCACTTTTTTACATACACAACCCCCAGACAATTAACCAAAACACAAACCAACTAAAATAATAATAATGATAATTGCTGAAACTGATTTTTTTTTTTTTAAGGTTTTGCAAATTTGTTCCTGCCACTACAGCTTAAAGACAAGTTTAAGGGGTAAATAGATATTATAGGAATTATAGTTATTACTATTAAGCATCACCTTAGATGACAAACAGGACACAGAATAATATTAGGCTTTTTTTCCCCATCACGTACTGACAAAACAAAAAAAATACTTCATTCACAACCAGTAAAATGGTATTTTACCATGTATGTGATCTAAAATGACATGGAATAAAATATAATGCAGGTGTTCTTGATTTTAGCCAACTTATTTTATTCAAAACCTGTTAAATCAAAACCTCACAGGTAGCATGTTTTCAGGTGCTAATGCCAAAAATAATAATAATAATTAAAACTTTTAAAATTTGTAAAGTAATTACTAAAGCATACCTGTTTATATATCTTAATCAGAAAACATATCTTATATATCTATATTTGTTAAAATGACATTTATGACATTACATTTATTAATTTAATAGCTATACAACAGTATCAATATGTGGGTAAACAGAGGGTAATGTTTTTAACATGGTTAAAATGTTCGTCTTTACACGTACAAAACTGCCGCATCAACGCAAACAAATTGTGCGTGTTGACGCGGTCAAATTTCACGCGTTCATTGTAAAGACTTTTGACCCCGTCCCCCTTCCATATGTATGAGGCGTCATAAAACGCAACGTACACAGAAGGCGTCATGAATTGCGACGTACAGTGGGTACGGAATGTATTCAGAGCCCCTTAAATTTTTCACTCTCTGTTATATTGCAGCCATTTGCTAAAATCATTTAAGTTCATTATTTTCCTCATTAATGTACACACAGCACCCCATATTGACAGAAAAACACAGAATTGTTGACATTTTTGCAGATTTATT
>JAUCMU010000125.1:11815596-11833244 GCA_032275025.1 Enteromius treurensis | reverse complement strand
GTAATGTTGACACAGGTTTGTATAACATTATGCAGTGATTCAGTGGGAGATTTATTGAAATGATAAAGCCATAAATAGTGAAATATAATGTTTAACTTAATAGATTTTATTCATTTATTACTTTTAACCCAGTTTATATTATTATGGCATACACTGCTAAGATAAATGGTACCACCTAGACTAGTGTCCTATTTTCACTTGTTATATTTACATATTTGTCAGTATTCTTCATTTTCAGTTGATCTAAACTGTAAATTTTTGTATATATCCAGTTTTGGAAAACAAGAGACTATGGCACATGAGAAATGAGAAAAAGTGTATGTACATTTTATGTGTTTATTTGTATTTTATGTGTTTTTTTAACATTGTAAATATATGCCCTTTTTGGGAAAAAAAGATGACCATAGACTGGCGAGTAAACATATATGGTATATATTTCATTGACCTAGATTTACAACATAACATTTTTATTATTTTTATTAAGTCACAAAAGCTTAAAAGTCTTGTTATAGCCTTCGACAATATTCTAGGGTTGAAATTATGAATTTCCAATTATTTCAGTGAGTGCCCTATAAAGGGTTTAATATGAATGATATACATGTTACTTATTTCTTCATTTTTGTAAATAGGGTTAAAAATATAATACACATATATACATGGATATACATTTGTGCTGTCAAATGAATTGCGATAATCACGTAATTAATCACATGAAAAAAGTTTTGGTTTACATATGTCTGTACTATTATGTATTGTGTTTATATATAAAAGCACATACATACAGTATATATTTTGAAAATATTCACTTATTTTTATGTACATTTATATACATATAAATTATATTATATAAAATATATATTTAATATAGTGCTGTCAAACGATTCATCACGCAAAATAGGTTTGTGTAACATTTTTCTAAAATATACATACGCGTGTGTATTATTTACACATAAATATACACCGAACACACACACATACATTATTATTTAAACTTATTCTGGATGCAATTATTCATGATTAACTGTTTGACAGCATTAATATGCAAACAATACATATTTTACTTAAATATATACATGCATGTGTTTGCATTTATATATACATAATAAACATAACAGTACACACACATATATTTTTATGTGAACAAAAAAAAACTTTTGTTTTGGGTGTGATTAATCGTTCGACAGCACTAAAATATTAATATATAAACATATATATTATGTGTATATCATTATTATTACTGCGTGCTGTGTTCACCTACCACACATGATACTACTAGATGGCTGACGACCACTGCTCCAAGAGCCCACCATCTCTGTCGCTCACACGACTCGAAAAAAACAACCCCCCAGAACATGTGCAGCAAGATAATGGCCAGTGTCATAAAAGCTGTGGAGACAAAGCATATGCTGAACGCTAGGGTCACTCAATATGATTCCCTTGGTTTTAACGCAAACTGGCCTCTCATTACCTGAGGAAATGAAGTAATGTTGAGAGTCACCATGGATACCGACGGTTCCCGGACCCAAGGAATCTGAGAGTATGTTGACCACAGAGAACGCTCCGCTCATGAAGCCAAAGCCCAGACCTGACACTGCAAACCAGCGACACGCACACTTAAACCCTGCTTGTTTATTGGACTAGTAGAAGAAGCATGTGAAGGATGTTTACCATAAGCAAGCTGCCGCATGGAGATGGGCATGGTGTCCTCTTGACTGAGAGCCAACAGGCCTTCATTTGCTTTCCTGCGAGAGATACAATAACAGATGTTAACAACAACCCTCCTACACAACACCGACACTGAACGCCACCGAGTGAGTCACTGACATGATATTTTAGTTATTTAAAGCCCCCATGGAATCTGAAGAGGGATTAAGTTTACTAATGTTTTCTGATTATTTCCTATTGAAACAGAAAGAACAGCAGAAATACTTGAAATGTCTATTTTAAATTCATTCTGTTCTTTTGAGATTTCTAATCATCAAAGAACCCTGAAAAAACCTGCATCAACTAAATTATAGACCAGCACAACGGATGATTCAAGACTCAAGAACACAATATGCCATTATATTTAGGTTTATTGATTATGTGGCTCCTTTCAAACACAGAAATCGAGGCGTTAACTCTTACTTCAGCAATCTGTAGTAACCATATCTGAAAGCCTCCTGAAGCAGCACAGAGAGCACAACCCCGAAGATGAGCAGCCCTCTCTGCTGAGAGGCACTGTTCTTGTTGCTGATCTGAACTGTGATGAACCACACAAGAGAGGACAGCAACAAAGACACCAGCCAGAAGAAAGCCCTGAAACAAAAACAATTGTGTTACAAATACAGTCACTGCTCGGAATTATGTCACCAAAACGTAACTCCCCATTTCACTGCTTGCTAGTGCTCTTAAAAGAGCATAGAAAAGGAAAGGAAATATGCTTTTTAAAATTGTTTTATTACACGGCTCTCTGGAATGCTTGATTCTGATTGGTCAGTTCTTTTCGAATAATAACCGCTCTAAAGTAATAACGCATAGCCGGTACTACTTGTGTTTAAAATCCCTCCGCGCCAACAAAGATTACCTTTTGGCGCCATCCTGTGACAAACACTGGACAACATAAGGTGCAATAAATAACTAAAATACATCCGTTGTAATATATTCATATGTAGAAGTTATAAATTGTCTTACGGTTGAATGTTAGTCACATGGTACTATATCGTTTCGCTTCGCGTCGGGTCCTGATCAACACTGTCGGGGCTTTTTTCTGCGATAACTACCGGCTGCCTGTACATTATCCCTCACTTAACCATGTTCTTCAAAATCTACATTACAGCTCAAAAGCTCGAGGGCGGTAAGATTTGTAGGGTGTGTTTTTTATAAAAACAAGTCTCACTGAGGCGACAGTGATATCATTACAACTTGAAAAAAATAAACTTTGCAATGTCAAGCTAATTTTCATACTAACGTTACAGGTTTTAGTGTCATGTGATCTTTAGAAATCGTTCCTCATTGTTCAGTTCAACTGCCATTTTTGTTTTAAAACTTTTTTTTTTACTAATATAAACTTTAAAAGAATGTCATGTAAAAGTATTTCTCTCACCTTTAATCAGATTAACGCATTCTTGCTGAACACAATTATTAAAGAGATCTTAACTGACCACAAACAACTCGTTTAAAGCTCTTTCAAATGACAAACTTTTCTTAGTATGCACAGTCGTTTGTTGAAATAATACTTGTAAGCCTGAGATCGTAGTGATTTGTGTAAAGCAGCAGCAGCAGATTTAAAAAGCAGTTCGGAGCCCAGATGAAGTGCTGTATCCCTGAACCGCTCTCGCACCCGGGGATGAGGGCAGCCCTTCTGATACCTACCCTGCTATGAGGAAGATCACACGGAGCGGGTCCCTGGCGATTGTAAACAGGAACAAAGCGACTGCTGGCCCGAAAGCGATGAACGTACAGCCGAAAAACACCGCCACTGTCATGATGGAGCACGGCTAACCTGCTAATTCACTCAAATGACTGCCACTTCACACGGATAAGTGCCCTCAGAGGCTATCAACACACTTCATCCATGAGAGAGTCTACGGCTTTTAATCGCTTCGTATAAGCACCATATACCAAGAGTCAACGAGGCGTTTATTTTCCCAGTTTTCCTCGAAATAGGTTGACTGGGTTCAGCGCTGCGCTGGACAACGTCTAAGGTTACTTCCGGTTCCTTGTCATGTGACCCGATGTGTTTCGGAATCATATTTTCATAAGCCTATCGGTTTTCTTACCTCACCCACTGAATTCCTTCTCTTACCAGCATTATTTAGCCCTGCTGTTGTCCTACGAACCTGACCCACATTTAATCTCATTAAAACTGCATCAATTCTTGTTTCCAGTACAACAGATCAAAATACCTACATTATAATGTGTTTTTAATCTCATCCCAATTTTATTGTTGTAGTAAATGATATTCTAAAAAGCTGAATATTGCCAAATTATCATGATGTCTATTTTCATTTATTTCATAGAGGTTATGCAATTTCACACTCACATTAAAGCGAATGTTAATTTATTTGAATAAGTTATGTTCTATAAAGTCCTTCTTTATATTTGTATTCATATACTTCAACATTCATTCCATATAACACATTTAAATAACTCTAATATTTTTGTTTAAACTTAAACACAATATAATAAATACATAGACAAACATCCTCCAACACATTTTCTGAGTCACACGCACACAAACATACACAACATTTAAAGCTGAGCAGTAGCAGCAATACAAGCAGAAGGCATTGTGGTGTGACATTTTCTTTTAAAATGTATTCAGTTGCTACTCTTCTCCAGTTTCAAGTATATTATACTCTTTATCACTCATCATTCAAATATATGAAGACAATGATATTCCAAATGATGAAGATTAAAATTTTTGCGTCAGCTCCATAACAGCTATAGTTGTGCTCTGGCCAAAGATAAAAGCTCCAGTAACGACAGTCACCACACCCCAGCCTGTCAAGAGAGCCCTGGAAAGAACAGACAGAGAGAGAAAATATCAAAAACTATATTTTTAGACACACCATAAATATATGAAAATGGCTAGAAGTTAATAAGAGACTAGAGGATATAGCTGTCTTTAAACAAACAGATGATGTTACGCTTACACACCTTATCCTGTGATTTATAGGCTCTGTCTGCATGGCAAAAATAAGACACAGCCCTATAAAAAAAATAATAATAAAAAAAAAAACAGTTTGGTCAATATCATCTCACAGTCTGCTTGAATGTATATGTATGTACAATTGTTCAAAAGCTAAGAAAATAACGTTTTTATTTAGCAAGGATGCTTTCAATGAATTATAACGTAATACTTTTACATTGTTAAAAAAATATGTCTATTTTAAATAAATGCTTTTCGTTTAAACTTGCTATACATCAAGGAATTCTGACTAAATGTATCATAGCTTTCACAAAAATATTAGGCAGCACAACTGTTTTATCTGTAATAATAATAATAATAATATAAAATATTTCTTGAGCACCAAATTGGCATATATGAATGATTTCATGTAAGATGATGGAATATATGACTAAAGACTAGAGTAATGGATGCTGAAAATGCAGCTTTGCCATCACAAGAATAAAAGAATTTAATAGCATTAATATTCCACAATTTTACAGTTTTTACTGCAGCCTTGATGAACAAAAATATTAATAAATCTTACAGACCCCAAACTTTTTAACCGTAGAGTATGTATGCATGCTTGTGTGTTGGTGAGATTGTAATTGTTTAGTTGAGTGTCTCACCAGGAAAAATAAATATAAAGAAAGCGCTAATTCCCCCAATTATGCTGATGACCTCACTCATGTCTGGGATGTAGAGGGCGAGGAGGAGAGTCACAGTGATCCAGAGAATTGTTAGAATCAGACGGCACCGACTCTCAAACACAGATGTGATTATGGCCCGTCGTTCCCAAAAGCGCAATATCTGAGTTAGAATCACTGACCTGTGAACAAGACACAATCAGAGACACGTGAGTGTGTGTGTGTAGTGAGCTGTATGCACATTTATTTCAGGTTTACTCTACCTTCCCAGCAGCAGTATTATAGGATAGATGGTGATGATCGAAAACCCAAACAGCAGTCTAGCAATAATCATCACTACATCATTTCCAGGATATGACATCAAGATGTCTGAGGCTACTTCCCGTCCAAAAGTTAGAAAACCAAACACACCTGCCATATTGCAACAAAGTGTCAGTTTCTTATTTAAAACTCAAAACGATCCTGGGAATTTTTTTTTATAATAGCAACACTATAGAGGTCTACAAATACGACTCACCTGTAAGGGTATAAATAAGCAGGCAGAAAATCATAGAAGTGACTGAGATGAAAACCCAGTGTGTAATCTTTTTGTTTTCCATGCTGCTGTATATAGCAATGGAAGCTTCATGACACTGTAATATAAATAAAGATTACAGTTTACAGTCAAAAGTACAACACAGAAATGTGCAAAAAGTGCACCATTGATTTAAAGAATTAATTGATCTCTGCACAGAAATAATATCTGCATAATTATTGCTCATTTTTAAAGAAGCTGACCTGGAAACCAAAACAGATAGTAGGGACCACACTGAAGATGGAGGCCCACGAGTCCAATCTGTTAGAAATAACCCAAACAAACCACTGATATTACACTCTAATGAATAACACATGAATTCAACTCTATCTTCTTAACACATAACTCACCCTTGACTGTGCTCTGGTGTGAGGTCTGCTGTGTGCTCGTCTTTGAGGTAATATTTGGCTATTACAGCTACACTCAGGTATGTAGCAGCCAGAGTTCCCAATACACTGGACACAAAGCATTAAACACAGAGAAACATCAAGAGTTAATGATGGATACAGCAGATTAAATTGAGCAAAGTCTTTCTAAGAAGGTATTCTACAGTCTTTGAATTGGGATAGAGGTGAAAGATAGGTAGTACTTTTCAATAGAAATTAAAGGTGGTAGAAAAAAAAAGGTGTAGGGAGTAGCAGATATTTATCAGGCTTTAACACACCTGGTGTATTTCTGGATGCCGATCTCTTTGGGTATAGAGAGCGGAAGGATGATAATGAGGCAAATGACAAAGAGTGCAAAACGGTGATCTGTGTACCAGTGATATGGCATCTTTTCTTCTGTATTTCCTGTCACTGTCTCATACAGAGACAGACACACTGAAGGACACAGACATGCACGTTCAAAAGGGGGAAGATACATTTGTGTATATGTACACATTCACTTGTTACAGTTATGAAACATAATGACTCATAAGCACACAACTCACGCTTATCCAGCTGATCCTGCACAACCACTAAAAAGGCCACAGAGATCATGAAGAGGTTGAAAACAAAGCAGATCTCACACAGATGGCCGATCTTCTGTCCACACACCTCTCGGACCACATCGTGATACGTCTTCTGCCGACTGATTGATGAGGCGTAGCCGAGAATGACCAGCCCACTTATGAGAAATACCAGAGACACCTGAGAAAGAGAGAGAAATGTTACCAAATATGCAAGATTTCTCTAAAAATATCTTAAATCAAAACTTTTGACCAGTAGGCTGCTGAATGTATTATTAATATCTCAAAGGACGATTAAAGATCCCACACAAATGCTGATACAGAAAGATCAGATATAAGTTTTCAGTGGTTTGATTAGTCTCTCCAAAACTGATATGTAAAAATAAATTTAAGTAAGTAAAAAAAGCAAGTAAGAATTTTTTTTTTTTGTTTGATGGTTACTCAGTCAGTTTAGCTGGATGGTCAGCCTGAAAGTTATGGTAGGATTAACACCTATCATAATACCAACGCACCATCTCCACAGTGATTGCTGTGTTCACGCCGCCAGCCTTTTCAAAAGCCCACGGAAAGTTAAGGAGTCCCGCGCCGAGGGCTGATTTAAGCATGATAAAAATGGCTCCAAACGATCCGAGTCGCGGGACGTCCGAACCCCGCGCAGGTCTGGACAGCAGACTGATGCTGCGTATGCTCTCCCGGGCCAGTTCCTCCATGCTCCGTGCAAAAGACCAAAAGTATCAGAACTCTCTAGCTCTGTCGTATTACAATACGAAAACGATGTTGGAAGCGTTCCTCTGGCGGGTTATGTGTCCAAAGCAACCGCACTCGTTCAGTTTAGTCTAGTGAGTGAGGCTCTCTCAAGTAAGACCCCTTAAAAATGTCATCCCAAGGTGAGAAATATTGTATAGACTTGCTAGCGTTTGTAGCGGGGGGTTCCCGAATCTAAATGATTGTTTTTCTAAAGACGCATGTTAGGAGGAATTCGCAGTCGATTTCACACATGAGCGACTACTTCAGCCTCCTTATCAAACGAGACTCTCGTTTTGCTTACACCGGGAGTAATCCGGTGTTATTTAGTGAGGTGCAGGACCGTGGCATGTTAATTAGTGCGCGTCTTGCAACTCTGTTCGAACCCTTTGAACAAACATTCATTTGAAGCGCTGTTACTTGAGGCACGTGCCTCTTAAAGGGCCTACAACTAATTTAGAACCTGTTTGTGAACCTTAGTTTCTTAGATTCGTTAACTTTTTTTAACTACAAAATATTCGGATTCTTAACCCATATTAATTTAATTTAGGGTATTAATGATGAGGAGGGTCTCTGTTACTTTTAAAAAGCCATTATCCGATTCCAACCAGACATAATCATTAAAGAGCGTCTACATTTATATTGCAAATATATAATTCATTTTAATTGAAAAATGTAGAACTGCAAATGTGGGCTAATGCTAATATATATGAAGTATATTTTAGTGTATTTACATATAGGCTACATTAAATATTGTAGAGCGTTTCATTTCATTTATTTAAAAAAGGTAAGCAAAGTGATGGAAGTTCTCACAGAAAAGGAAATTAAGTATAGGATGTTTGTGAATTAAACATAATTTGTTAGTTACATGGCTATACAGTTTGTTTGTATATGTATGAAATGAACATTATCTTGTGTGGTTTATAAAAATCCAAATAATAGGCTACACTGAAAATAAAATGAACATCACATACTGCCATACCTCTCGCCGTGTGTCATGTGACGCCTATCCGACGGATGGCGGTAGAGTGTGACTACTAGTCTCCTGTCGCATTTGATTCCTCGAGCAAGACTTCAACAGTTTCGCTCCTGAGAAGTAATGTTCCCGTAAACACGTGGGTTTATCGAAGATGCCTCTTGATACAAAACGTATCCGTGGACCGGAGGAGTCGCAGTCCCCGCTACTCTTTTTTTCTCCAGACAAAGCTTCCAAGACCAGCGGCAGGCAAGGCGTCAGGGGGAATGGAGAGGTGCGGCCGGTGTTTGCGCGCTGCGGGCTGATCAGCCAGGCTAAGGGCTCCGCGTACCTCGAGGCTGGAAACACCAAGATTATATGCTCGGTGTACGGACCGAAAGAAATTGAACGCAAGGACGAAACAGACATGAAAACCGGTCGCCTGGTTTGTGACTTTAGGCTTGCGCCGTTTTCATGTCTGAAACGTGGTGCCTGGATCCAAGGCAGCGAGGAAAGAGATCTGTCCCAGACTCTATTGGAGAGCTTGCAGCCCGGGGTTTGCCTACACCGGTACCCGCGCTCTCAGATCGAGGTTAACGTCATGGTTCTGGAGAACGACGGCTCGATCCTTGCGCACGCGGTAACATGCGCCTCTATGGCCCTGGCGGATGGCGGGATTGAAATGTATGATGTGGTGTTGGGTTGTTCGCTGCGGCAGAATGGTAACGCTTGTCTCGTTGACCCATCGTACTCGGAGGAGTGTGGGAGCTGGCAGGAGGGTTACGGGGAGAACCAGGGGTGTGTCACCTTGGCTCTGCTTCCCAATCTGAATCAGGTGTCTGGTCTAAACGCGGATGGAGAGATGCGTGAAGACATACTGGCCGATGCTTTGAGAACCTGCATGGATGGCTGTCACAAACTCTATCCGGTGCTACAGCAAGCTCTGACGCGGGCTGTGAAGAAGAAAGCTCCTCCACCCGAAAAATAGACGTTTACTTGCCACGATATTCAAGTTTTGTTTCGATTTAAAGAAGTTAATATGTTGTTTTTACGCATAGTTTATCATACTTGCTACACATAAAAGTGCAACAGCGTAGTAGTAATAAAATAAAAGTATCTGATGGTTGCAAATATATTTTGTTATTTCTTTATTCCTCAAGTGTTGCTGTTATTTTTATGCTGTGGGTATGGTTGCAAATATGTGACCCAGGGCTACAAAACCAGACATGAGGATTGTTAGAAACAATCTTATATTATGCTTATATTACTGCTAATAATTTCATATGATCTTGACTTAACATCCAGAATTTTTTTGGCATGAAAAGAAAACTAGGTAAGTTTGACCCATACATTGTATTGCTGGCTATTGCAACAAATATACCAATGCTATGCTATACATTGTGTTCCAGGGTCACATATATAAGACTACATGCAGCTTACATGCCATTTTTAGAAAGAATGCATTTTTAAACTGGTTTGGTATAGCAATAACCTTTAATCAAAACTTTTGTCACAACAGATAGGTAATGAAGTCCCTGATTGACTTGCACAAATGTGAACGTCGAAACAGTGCACTGAATTTTGATTGTAATAAACTGTCATTAAAACTGATGAAAGGGGCCGGAGTTAAAACAGTAAAAATACATATAGTATTAAAAAAACTGGCACTTCAGGAATGTGAATATTCAAATATTAAAGTGCTTGGATTTTAACATGTTTTGGCAAACAAATTACAATACCTCATTAAGAAAAAGGGGGCAAATAAAATGTGTCTCATTCTCTATAGTAAAACAGACCTGTTGTAAGATTCCGCAAGCAAATAGTAGTGCAAACTAGTATATTTGACTGATAAGTGCATAATTATGCATACATTACCATGTAGTACATGTGTAACTGACAGCATGCAGGGAAATGAGGTAATGAAAATGAATGGATGAGACCGTGTGTTAGATCCCTGCACTGCACAGTGTGAGGCTCTCAAGCACGTTTCAAAATAATATTTGTAATTTCTGCACGGCTTGCAATTCTCATTGGAATGCCATAATGACCGGTTCCAGGTGTCACGTAGACCATAGTGTGTTCAGAGACACGGTAGAGTCCACAGAAAAATGGATTCATCAGGAATGCCAGGATGGTGAGGGGGAACAGCTGACCAGCGTGTGTGTGACCTACACAAATGCAAAATTGCATTTTGAGTCCAGAATTTAAGCTTTAGCAGCAAACTCCTGCATTTTCATTTTACCAAATAGTTTCATTGATATTTACATACCTGAGAGTACCAGACTGATGTCTGGCCGTTGCTGAAGGGCCTGTTTGGCAGCATGAGGCTGATGTGCAAGAAGAATAATAGGGCTCTCTGCACTGCAGCCACTGAGAGCTTTTTCAACGTCCATGCCATGGCCTGGGTATCTTTAACCAAAGCAACACAATGAACATGATTCCAGTACAACACACGCAATAAGCATCTGATTTGTATGTATTCAAATGAGCCTGAAAATGGCATCCATGTAAACTGACCGAAGCATGCGGGCCTCAAGGTCATCAATGCCAGCAAGGCAGATCCAGTCTTGCGGTTGTTCAGGACGGAATACTTTAGCATGGCTGTTATGAAGAGCTTGAATCCCCAGTGATCCCAAAAGCTCAAACCATCCTTCAACATCGGCAGTGTAGTAGTCATGATTACCTGAAAGTCAGACCAAAATGAATGTGAAAATGTGCAGTGTTCATTTACATCCTTTTCACAAGTTGACACTTATATATAATAAACAGATTAAAGGTTATGCATATTTGGTGTACTGTCTCGGAGTACCCCGACAGGTTAGGACAGGAGTAGTTGTAAGTGCACAGATGGGGTGGTGAAGGGATGCTGGAAAACTGTCAAGGAAGTCCGCTGTGTATATATACAGACCCTTTGTCTTGTTAACTGGGTTGATTATTGATTGTGCTCCTTTTATATTAAATAAGTTAATTATGTAAACTTGCTCCTCCAGAACTTTGTTAAAGGGGGGACTTAAATGAAAAAAGTGAGTATAAGAGATTTTTTCAATGAATCTTTGCAAATCTCCTTTCCTAATGTGCTAGTTAGCAAGTTTCATGTTTAATGAACCTGAAGCTTACCATCTTTCAGAGAACTGCAGGTCACCCCATGGAAGAGAGGGGTGAGCAGAGCTCAGCATTTAAAGAGTCATGCTATGAAACAGCTAACTATTGAACAGAGATGTTTTTGACAACTTTAACCAAAATATGTTTTAGACTTTTCATTAAGACCTAAAGAATCATATCAACTGGTGAAAAATGGGCATCTGACGACCCCTTTAATCAAACATCATGTCTCAAACAGCTACTAAGACAGTACAAGACCTGTAGCAAAATAGGAGCCCAGTTGAGCCTTCATCTGTCCCAGTGGTTCTGCAGCATTCCTCAATCGAGCCACCTGAGAGTCAGTCAGATCACCGACAATCACCACCACATCTACAGCAAGAAGTAAAATTCAATATCAGGCACACGTGAAAGGAATAGTTCAACCAAAAAATTCTGGTATCATTACATGTTCTGTTGTAAGTGATATATATATAACCCACAAATCCATTCATTTGATTAATCTAATCCATTAACTTAATCCATTCCTGTACAGTGGAAGTACATGTGAATGGATTAAGTTTGGTTACAAACCTAAAATATATTTAGATTCAACAGAAGAAAGGCAGTCATACAGGTTTGAAATTACACATAAGGGCGAGATGACAGAATGTAATGTTTGAGTGTGCTATCCGTTTAACACTTTAAAGATTACACTGATACCATATAATTGAATAATTATAATTACCTGGGTTCAGCTCATTCACCATAGTCACAATGCGCTGAAGTTTGGAGCGGCCTACTGTAGGTCCCAGATGTATGTCGGACAGAAGCACCAATCTGAGTCCATTCAAAGACTCAGGAAGCTTCTCTACTGGGATCTCCACCTCAACTACTCGAGGGGGCTGGGCTGCATTTACCAATCCATACACTGCTAGTATTGCTGTTAGGATCATTGCCACCACTATATGACTGACTGATCCGCTAGCGACCGCATCCTCTCCTCCTCGGCTGCGGGAGAGAAGCTTGCGAAGGCGGGTTAAGCAGCCAAAAACAAACAGGAAGAACAGTAGGATGACATAAATTCCCAAACAGGAGAAACTGAGCAAGGATAACCAGTGTGGCTCAGTGTCGACGAGGAAAAACATACATAGGTAGCTCCCGTGCACCAGAGTAAGAAACAGCAGGACAAGGAGACGCCAACATCTTTGCAGGACTGAAGGTGCACCTCTAGCTCCGCACAGCCGCCGCGCCACGCGCTTCCATATATAGAGAGAGCCGAGGAGCAGCAGGGAGTTGATGAAGAGCAGAAACTGAACGCGAAACAACGAAGCGCGAGTGTTTTTGCCCACCCGCTCTGAGAGTAATGTTCTGGATATAAGCATAGAGAAAAAAACAACTCCCGATGCGATTCCTACTTTCCCCTCGGCGGAGAGGCGCCCGAATCCGAACATACTGACCGTCATGTGCTCGGTCACTGACCCCGGTACAGGCTGTTGCAACTATACTGCATTCATTCTTCTGACAGCAAGAAGTAACTAATAAGAAAAATAAAAGAGCTCCTCATACCTGGCAATTCATTTAAGTCATTCTCTTAACTGGGACATGGGAGACAAAACTAACGTTACTTCCGCAGACAAAGAGGTGTGACGGCTGCTGTTATAACAGCATGAAGGATACTGTTGCGGTTCGCGGTTTCCTACTAGAAAGGGCAAGTAGACATTGCTACACACCCAACCTTGATAAACGTCCACTAACGTTACACGTTTCTTGATCTTGTAAACAAATAAAAAATAAACACGTCGTTCTTTTGATAGCGTCTCTTTCTGCGTGACAAGTGTGCGCGCTAATGTCATTGGCTCGTCACATTAAAAAGGCGTGTCTAACGTGACGCTCTTAATTCTGATTGGAAGGGAAATTATTGACGCTTATTTTTTGTTCAAGATCTTACTCAAAACGTTGTCACCTAAGAATGAGCTGTTTGCTACATTTATAGCTAATACTTGTTAGATATATGTAACCAACTAACACTCCTTTTTATTCTGTTTTTGAAAATTTAAAGCGATTTATTTATTTAGGTCAGATAACTTTGGTTTGATAATGTGATATAACTAAAATGTTTTTATTTATTAATAATAATAATAACAATAAAGTGACAATTATTGTACGTAGGTTGACGTCAAAAATGTTAATACATACAGTGTCAAAAGTATACATGCAAAACCAAATTTATATCTTAGGAAATGACCCCAGACCCCAAAACCAGTTTATTTTTTTGAAATTGAGATTTATACATCATCTGAAAGCTGAATAAATACGTTTTCCATTGACTGGTGTATGGTTTGTTAGTACAAACCAGTTTCTCCTGTTGCTCGGTATGGGACAATATCTGGCTGAGACACAACTTTTTTTTTTCTGAAATATTGACAAAATCGTTTTTGAACAGTTGTCCAATAAAGTTTCTAGCGATGCATACTACTAATCAACTATAAGTTTATTGCTTTAAATGCTGGCTATTGCTACAAATATACCCATGTTTCTTTTGACTGGTTTTGTGGTCCAGGGTCACCGGAGCACAAAGGCCATCTGAATGCTCTTGTAGGTTTGAACCCCTCTGGTCTAATTATAGCAAAAAGCACACACCTACATTTTTAAATGTTCTCAAGCATAACATCTTGTGTGCATGAGACATCATTAGTTCTGTAACAGCACCCTACAAATCTGTGTTTTGGTAACCACAACCAGCTCCTCTGTTCTTACGGTTTAGACATACTGTTATATTTGCACCTTGTGGTGTATTTAGTGTACCTGAGCTACTAATTACAGATTTTTATAGTACATGTATCATCTATTCCAGGCTTCATCAAATCTTACCCTGGAGGTCCAATGCACTGCAGAGTTTGGATCTAACCCTAACCCAAACTCACCTGAGCATGTTAATCAGTGTATCAAGGATCATCAGACATTTTTTAATCAGGGTGGAAGCTGGACCTCCAGGGTAAGATTTGATGAAAACTACATACAATTGATCATGATACTTCCTCGATATTCACAACACAAGCAGGAGTACACGACAGAAGTGTATGTTTTATTATTAAAGGAACACAGTGTCACAGCAGCACACATAACAGACTTTCATTTGCAGCAGTGAGTGTCGCACGATTTCTCCTTGTCCTTGCAGGCGCTCTCGCAGCCCTTCTTGTCCTTGCTGCATTCAGGTGGACAACTGCCGCAACCTACCGGGTCGAAAAGAGAGAAACGATTTCATACTGGGTGAAGCGATGTTAAATAACCCAAAGTGATAGTTATTCGACTCACTTTTCTTGCTGTGCGCGCACTTGCAGTTGGTGCATTTGCAGTTTTGCCCGCAGTTACAAGATCCAGCTACAACACAGACATATGGTCTAACATTACCCGGAGATGCGTATTTTCTTGCTAAAACGACTAAGATCGAATACATTTGGTTTTCATACTTACATTTAGAACAGTCACACTGGTCCATTTTGCCACTGAATTCCAACGAACGTTATGATGCTTTCTTGGAAAAATCTGTCTGGTACAAATAAATGGAAACGTTCGTTCGTGCGTCACAATCACGTGGGAACGTCATGCGCGTGATCACGCAGATGGATGAACTCAAGATCCCAGTCAATATTAAGTGGGCATCAGACACATATATTATAGGCAAGCTTGGTATTATTAAAATATTTAACACTGATCTTATTTTATGTGTTTATCTAAGTACTGCAATCGTGTACGCAGGCCTGTTCTTGAAAACTGCAGCAGGTTAAACTGGATTAACCGTGCTAAAGGAGAGACAAATGAATACACAGCAAGTATTCGGTGCTGAAGTGTTTTCTTTTTTAATGTAAACATTTCATTGGTCGGTCAGAAGACTAAACCCAGTAGTTACAGTGCAGTATTACCCCAAGGGAGGAAAGAGGACATTCAATGCAACAAACAAAAAAAAAAAACACACAAAAAAAAAATCCATCCACAGCAGAGAAAGAGGAAAAGAAATCTGGGTTAAGTAACAGGTCATGGTTGAATAAAGAGTGTGCATGCATCACACACGCACACGCATCTGTACACACTCTCACACATCATTAGGTCATCAGTTAAAGAGAGTGAGTTAAAAAGAAGCAATAGCTCATTCGTTCAGTAATTCAGTTATATATATGAATCTGAATGACTGTCTTAATATTTACGCTGTTCTCCATCTAAAGTCTGTTAGCTAGTTCGTTTGTATTCATAGCCCGACACCTACAGGGTGCACAGATTGTGGGGCGATACAAAATGTGTAAATACATGCTCCTATAGTTATATAAATAAATAACCTACGGAATAATTTATACAGAAATAGACAACTGAAAAGATCTGGAACTATTTGTGCTCATGTTGAGTGAGAATGTTGTCAACATCACACTTTGTAAGAGGCTTCATTTGCTGAAAGGCATTTAATGTCACAGCCTGAAACCAGTGAGCAGAGTCCCAAAGAGGGGCGATGCCAGGTCTCCCAACAACTTTGGCTTAAAGAGCTGCCCCTGGACAACATTCGGTTTCTGAAATGATATTCAGCTCTTCTAAATGATTCACCATATATCTTGCTCACAGTCACTCGATATTTTTAGATTTGAAGCCAGCAGGAGTCAGTGATCCTTCCGGGGGTTTTGAGATTATTTTAGTTTAGGATCATGCCAGCACTTGGAAGTCTCTTACACAGCAGAGAACCTTTGTGTGTTATCACCTGACAAACACTCTCACTCGTTGTGACTTACACTCACACACATGCACTCATGCTTGAAGCATCTATGCCCGGCCGAACGCTCATCTTTACACTATACATGCACACCCATACGTTATTTACTCCAGCAAAATGGACTGACAAACTACAAAGGAAAATAAGGGATACATATTCTGAACAAAAGACAAAAATTGACAGAGTGAAATGAAATGAGGGAGTGCCTTGGCCAAAGTCACAGGGGTGTCAGTTCAGTCCCTTGCTGACCATTTCGAAGGGCAACAAGCGGAGTCGGAGCTCAGTAGAGGCCACAACCACGCAGGTTATTGGCAATGATGATGTCAGTGACAGCGTCAAAGACCACTTGGATGTTTCCTGTGTCTGTAGCGCAGGTTAGATGACAGTAGATCTCTTTGTTTGGGGAGCGATTCTTACTTTCAAACTGACCCTGTATATACGCAGCTGCCGCTTCAAATGTATTTGGGCCTACAGGAAAGATGAAGAGAGAGTTGGGTTTTTTTTGTGCCTTTTTTATATCTGTAAACTTCTTACATACATGTGTGCATAGCTCTTGTACCTGTGTATTCTGGGAAGCAGATACTCAGTGGAGATTTCACAATTTTTTCTCCAAAAAGGTCCTTCTTGTTAAGGAAAAGGATGATGGACGTGTCGACAAAGAACTTATTGTTACATATAGAGTCAAAGAGCATCAGAGACTCATGCATACGGTTCTACAGAGAAGAGAGAGAAAATATTGAATCAAACACATTGGTATTTTTTTAAACTGCACAATTACCGTGAGCATTTAAACTCTGCCATCTTGTTAAAACTTATGTATATTATGTTATCATATTATATTAATACACCTTTTTTTAATAAAGTTGCATGTTTGTCATTTAATTATATACATTTAAAAACACATCAAATAAATCACACCATTATAAATCCATGTATTGGAAATAAGAAATAGGGAGAAAATCTTGTGATGAAATAACAGTTTTTCTCCAATACTTGTTGACCACAATTATTGGCACCCCTAGAATGTTTTATGAGTAAAATATCTCTGAAGTATATTCCCATTCATATTCACAATTTTGAGCACTCCAGGGTGATGACAATATTAGTGGAGGGCACTGTATCTGAATACTATTTATTTAGCAGATAGGCTACTGGTATTGGCAACCTACAGCAGAATGATTTGGGGTTGGGGCACTTGACCTAAAAGATGACCACTTAGGGTGTACTCACACTAGGCACTCTGAACCGTGCCCGAGTGCGTTTGACCACCAAAGCGCGGTTCGTTTGACTA
>JAUCMU010000125.1:11795722-11815496 GCA_032275025.1 Enteromius treurensis | reverse complement strand
TGTGGAAGGAAAAAGGACGGGCTATTTATAGTGGGTAGAAGGGGATTTGATTGGGCAGGTGTAATGAGGAGATTGATAATGTTATTATTATGTTTCTGGATCTGGGATCATTTCAGTTGCTGTCTATGGAGGGTCAGATGGCTCTCTGATATCATCAAAAATATCTGAATTTGTGTTTTGAAGATGAACGAAGGTCTCGCTGGTCTGGAACGACGTGAGGGAGAGTAATTTTAATTTAATGGTAATCTAACCCTTTAAATAGTAATTAAACAAAGCTACCATTGAATAATTGTTGCTTTGTATTCTGTTTTTATATTTATATTTTGTTTATATTCTTCTTGAGAAAATACAAACATAAATAGTATTAAAACAAGTGAAAATATTAAATGTCAATCAATGAATATTTATGAGTAATTCACTATTTTGTAGAGGGGTCAAAACAACACAGAGGCATACATCAACTATAAAACAATGGCAGCATTTTATTTTTACACCACCCTGATCATTTTTTATTGCAAAGCTGAAAAAAAGAAAGAAAATCAAATTTAGAAAAGCTCATTTAGGTGGAAGAATGTAATTGGGCTAAAATCTTGCTTATAGCAAGTTCACCCAAAAATGAATCATCAATTACTCCCCTTCATTCTAAACCAAAATGACACAGAAAAAAGATTGCGTTTCACTGCACAGCTTTTTGCATGGTTCTTCTATGTAAACATGATTTTTTTTGTAATGTCTCGAGTGATTTGGAAAGTTCAACTCAAAATAATTGTCTCTAGATTTTTCTGTGTCTCATGTTTTAAAATG
This sequence comes from Enteromius treurensis, assembly GCA_032275025.1. Classification (NCBI taxonomy): domain Eukaryota; kingdom Metazoa; phylum Chordata; class Actinopteri; order Cypriniformes; family Cyprinidae; genus Enteromius; species Enteromius treurensis. The sequence continues at coordinate 11,814,692 of JAUCMU010000125.1, read as the reverse complement.
CAAAAACACGTTCTGTTCGAATAGCTCCTTAGTAATTCTGCTTTAAAATTTTGTTGGGGAAAAAAAGTCATTTGGGTTATAAAAGACAAGAAGATGAGCAAATATGAAGAAATAAACAATTATGTTTCTTAGGTAAATTTAGGGCTGGGCGATATGGCAAAAAATTATATCACGGTATATTTCTTAAATTTGGTCTTTACGATATAATTCCGATATCGATATGAACAATATTAGAAAGCCTAAGGAAAAACACACACAATGGATGTCTGCAAACTAAATTTGTAAAGTCTAAATTACCTCCAGGCTCTATTAAAATTAAAACTAAATTAAAAAAAATAAAATTATCTATTAAAATTATATATATATATCTATATATATTTATTTATTTATTATTATTATTATATTTGCATTTAGCCTTTACAAACAAGAAATTTGAAATAAACTATCAAATAAAGTCTTTTGAGTCTTTCGTTCGTTCGATAGATCACCATATCATGACCATATCTTTCCGGCTCTGACTGCATTTGATAGGCGTATGGGTCTGTCGCGTCACGTTATGAAAGAACGACTTAAACCCAAAGACTGGAAACAAACTAATTCTAGTAAGAACTTTGCGCAATGCGCATGCACGACTAAATGAATAAATCCCTGAGATGACTCATTCTTCCTGAGTCACATTAAAGATTTGTTTAAAATGAACGAATCGTTCAAGAACGACCCATCACTATTCCACACCACTGAATTAATGTCTCCTGTCTTATCAACTATTTGCCTTAATACTTATGGAAGCTTGTTCATCCACATCTGTATTGCGTTCAGGGGTTCTCATTTTGTTGCTAAAACTTTCCGCGACGGAGCTTAACCAAACCAACTACTGCTGATCGTGTACTGACAGAGCGCTGGCAGCGTGTCTGCGATGTACGTCATCACGCAACACTGTTCCGCTTTTTCTGACGGCTGAGCACTGAACGTCATTCAGTGACAAATGCTAATGTATACAATTTATATATATTATTTATTCAAATGTATATCGAAATATCGGAAATGTGTTTGAAAATCATATCACCGTTATTGAAAAAAATTCTATCACGATATATATTGATATCGAATTATTGTCCAGACCTAGTCTCAGGGTCAGAAAACTTTTTAAAAAATAGTCAAACAGCCCCTACATCAGCACATGTTGTTCAACAGGGTTTAAGAAAAATCCCTTGCTCATCCAAAAACTCCAGCATGTTCGGTTGTCAGACAGGACTGGAACTACAAACGGGACTGGCCTCTATGATCAGATGAAACTGAAACATGAGCTTTTTAGTAGCAAACACTTAAGATGTGTTTGGTGAACACATGGATAAAAAGTACTCCATGTGTACAATGAAGTATAGGCCCAAAACATTAAAAATACAGCAGTATATTTCTGCTGGAGGTCCTGGACATCTTGTTGGCGTCATGGATTCGATCAAATTCCAACAGATAACAAATCTAAAACTGACTGACCCGGTTAGAAATCTTATAATGGGCCATGGTTGGGTCTTCCACTGGGACAATAATCCAAACACAAACACCAAATGAACACAAGAATTAGTCACGGAGCACAAAATGAAGCTTTTGCCATGGCTCTCCCTGTCCTCCGACCTGAACCCTGCAGAAAATGAGTGAGGTGAACTAAAGAGGAGAAGCACCATCATGGAGCTGGTATTCTGAAGGGTCTGGAGAGATTCTATATGAAGGAATGCTCTCTTTTCTCTTATCAGGTTGTCTCCAAAACAGGAGAAAACTCAGAGCCGTTATCTTGGGAAAAGGACGTAGCAATAATAGGGTGCCAAAAATTGTAGGCTAACATGTATTGGAGAAAAAGCATTTCTTTCATCATGAGTTTTTCTCCCCATTTTCAATTGCTTTAATTCAATGGTAGGTTAGAATTTTGTGAATTTTTTTAATGAAAGATCAAAAGGATAAACAACGCAGATTTATTTTTACAGTCACCTTTGCTCAGATTTACCAAGGGTGTTAATATTAGTGGAGGGCACTGTATATACACATAATTTAAAAAAATCTCTCTCTCTCTCTCAATATACATATACATATATTACATTTATATATACTTCTTGGTGATTCAGATGAACATTAGGCTGATCGTCAAAGGATTTTTTTAGAGAACAAATAGCAAATGCAAAACAAGTGTGCTTTTTGAACTAATGTATCACTAAATATAGCAATGTTAGTGTGCAAGCTGTCTAAATGATCAGGTGTTTATCTAGGTGTAGTAGTTCACCGTGGTTTCGTCTTCATGGAGCATTTGGTCATATCCACTCATTGCCACACAGAAGATAATGGCTGTCACATCCTCAAAGCAGTGAATCCATTTTTTCCTCTCTGATCTCTGTCCCCCCACATCAAACAGCCTGGGGACGAAACATCACACACTTTCAGGACACATCCAAAGCCATGTACATGCATGTGTGCACATTCACAAGAAACCCAATGCACGTTAAGAAACAAAGTAGGTCGACCAAAGATATTAGACTTGCACCGCCAAACACTGATGCTGTGAATTAATAGAAATGATTTTCCAATTCCTTATATCAGTTACTTAAAAACTGAGTTTGAGTGTACAATTATGCACAAATTCTGTTATTTAACATCTGAGTACCTTTTAATTCAAAATATTCCCAATTTCTTTTTACATTTTCTAAATTCATTAAAAAAAATTATGAATTAAATCATATCAGATTTGTATTGTGCATTTTCCAATAAACACAGATTCATAGCAGTTTCACATATAGTCACACTAATATATCTTAAAATTTATACTGAGCAGTATGTGTTGATAACCCAGTAACTCTATTTATTTGCAGACATATAGTTTGATATTAGTTTTATACCTTAAGTATAATAGCATGCTTTTAGGAGGGCTTCAAAAATCCTAATGTTTAATGCACTTGAAATCATGTACGAGAAATATAACTATTCAGTAGATACCTAAAGTTAAGGTTTTTGAAGCAAAAATGGGTCTCAACAATGCCAGTGGTCTTGACTCGGGTTCTAAGGATATCCTGTTCAGTAGGGAGGTAATCTGGAGATCCAATGCGCTGCAAACAGTCTAGGTAACTGAAACACAGAACACAAGTCTAGCATAACACCTGACAATGACATGCTCATTGCATCATCTCATGTGTGTATAACAGTGGGACTCACTATTGGGCAGAGTCGTTGAGCTGATACTCTCGTGAGCGGTTAAAGCAAGCTTGAGTTCCAGAATCAGCCCACAGATGAATCATGGCAGCCAGCAGTTCTGTTGAAAATGGCTCTGTGTCTTCCATACGACCGACCACATCAAATACCATCTTAGCATCTGCCTATAGACAAATGTTACAAACACTCTGGTAAATGCCTGTAAGTGCAGAATGACACTCACTTTAGTGTGCATTGCATTGGCAACCACAATGATATTCTCTAATTAATGCACTAGGTGTCACTGTAACTCAGTGCATCCTCTGAGAAGTGTGATTTGGGTAATGCAAGGTGAGTTAAATCACCAGGAAAATCTAAGGCAAACATTAAAGAACACTGGAAATCAAAACAAGCATGTAGGTAACTGTCCTCTTGTTTTTCTCCTCTTTGTATCGTTGTACCAATCCATTTCTATTATTAAGTATTAAGATGTTTGAACAAAGGTAATACATATAATAATATATATTAAGCATAACACATTTAGATTAAATGTTTCAGGAAAAAACAATAAAATTGCTCTATTTTAATATTTAAGAAAATCACACATTTCCCACATGCACTTCATTATGTCAAAGTCAGTACACAAAAGTGTGTGCATGTGATATACATACAGTTCTGTCCTTGTCTGCGTACTCTATACCAAGAGTTTCCATTGCTCGCAAAATGGTGGCAAGACTCTGAAGGGTGTTGCTATAGACCACAGGTTTAAACTGCTTTACGTCGTCTCCAGAGAACCCATCTTCATGGATAATCCTGACGCACACACACAACAAAGAATAGCCATTATAGAAACACACACACCATTCAAACACAACAGAACTGACATTATGTGTACATATATGCATATGTCTGTAATATGTCGAGGCAAAAATGGTATGATTAGAGATTACGCAACAAAGGCTGCATAGCCCAAGTTGTTGGTCGCCTTAATATTTTAAACCACAAGTTAAACTGTAACTATACAATAACTGTATAACAGTAATAAAAAAGTTAAAGTGTAACTAGTAAGAGTGTATTTAAAACCTTCAAATATATTCTAGGTCTGAGATATATTTGTGGGTGCTTTGAATTACAAAAGCTGCAGTGATGCTGGTGCAGTAAAATGAGTTTGATCTGCTAAATGATATTCAGTAATACAACACAGATGGTCAAAATTGCCATAAGAGTTTAAAATAGTTGTATGTGCATCCGTAGTTATGAAAATGTAAGGTTAGGCGGCATAGTCCTGGTAAATCCGTTTAATGGGCGGATAACGCTAAACGAGACTGCAGGGATCAGGCACTAAAAGCCACCCATTAAGATTAATACAGAGAAAGATTCTAATGCCTCGCGAGCGCGCGCGCGCGCACACACACACACTCTCTCTCTCAAGCACACACTGTCAGAGGACAAAATGAACACAAGGCCTTAATGCATAACATGGCACAACACACAAATGCCGGATACAGATTGAATGCACATGACAAAAACGTGAAACATTAAGGAACTATGGAGCCCAGCAGAGACAGCGGCGAGATGCACTGCACACATGCTACTAACACACACACACACACAGCGCTGTCTCTGGGGGTGCGCTTGTGTTTCAGCACTACCACACACTGAACAGCGCGACACAAACACTCCCCAACCTTTAACCGTTTACAAACACGGCTGAACCGAAAAGAAAAGGCACACAATCACGGAATATGTTCAAATCCGACACTTACTTCATCTGTTTGACGATGGTGCTTTTCCCCGACTCCCCTCCGCCTGCGGAGACACAGGCTGTGTCAGTGATGTCACGCACACACATACACACCTGCAGCATCCTTATTCAATGCAGTCGTTGCAAAGCGGCCAGAGAGACCTCACGACTTACCCAGCAGCAGTAATTTGACATCTTTGGCTGCGCTTATTCCGTCTTCCTTCAGGTTTTTCTCGATCGCTTTGCTCCGGTCTAGAGCCGCGCGCTCCTCTGCACTTAACGTGCATCCCATTGCAAGACCGAGAGTCGGGACGCGCGACAGCTGTATCCCAAATATCCGTCTCTGTCCCACACTCTCTCCTCTCTCGCTTGCTCAGTCTGCCGATTGTTGCTAAAGCATCCAAGCCGAATTGAGGTCAGGTACAGGCTCGCACTTCGGCCTCTTGATTGGGAGGAGGTCGCTGCTCCTGCTCGCGCTCCGGATCGCGGGTGTCTATTGGGCGGCGGCACGAGCTCATCTCATCCTGTAGTTCCCTCCTAATGCGCGAGGGGCAAACCCCTCTCATCGCGCTGACGTCACACGAGGAGCAGGGCTCGAGAACATCTGTTTTGTGGCAGCCGAAATATAGCTATAGCTCTGAGGTTGTTGGATGTGTTTATTGACGTTCTGCTAATTTTTATTAATTTTATGTTTAGTTGTATTACTGCAGGCCTATTTTAGTATTGTACAGAAGAGGGTTCTTCCACAGGACGGTTGTTTCAGTAGCCTATTAATACGGGTGCCATTTTTGGATGAGGTATTTCAGTAAAAAAATAAAAGAAAAATCGTAATAGGCAACAATCTAATGGAATACTACATGTTTACAATTTAAAATTCAAATATTTAATCAGCAGGCAATAGATAGGTGTGTAAAAAACACACACACAAAAAAAGTCAAGAATCTAAAAAAACAAAAGGAAATCCTGCACACAATAAATGCTTCAGTCCTCTAATTTGATTGGCTTGGAGTGCATTTTCTATCTTGCTTTTCCCCCCTCACATACTCTGTTCCAGACCAATTTTTAGCTTTACCTATGCATTATGGAAGCTTATTTCTACCACAAAATAAAAATAGAAAAAAAAAAGTAACAATTTTCCTCACAAAATGAGCAAAAACAAGAATTTTGCCTCCTGCAGTACTAAGTTTATATTTCACAATTCTGACTTTTTATATCTATATATATATAGATAAATATCTTAAGCCTAAACTGAATAGCTAGATGTAATCTCAGAATTCCCAAGAAAAAAAAAAAATTATTCCATTGAATAAATAAGCTTCCAAAATTCATTGCTGGTGAAAGCGTTGGCTTTTAAAAATTATTTTAAAATATAAATAAACCAATTTTTGTCTGCAACATAAACATTAACTTGTTTACACAACTATTATAAAAACAATATTACAGATGACAATGGTGTGTAATTATATAATTAGATATTTTGTTGAATGTGTGTGCTGAATAGATGTCTCTGTTTTATTTACCGTTATTCACCAAATCTCATTTGTGCACTGATGCTTTTAAAAGTTACATTCATCCTTTATGCAACTGGAAGACGCTTTTAAACAATTTAAAGTGCATCCAAGGTAAACATTTATATGTGTGTCTCTTGGAAATGAAATCCCTGTCCTTGGTATTGCAAGTTCCATGCTCTACCAGCCGAGTTACATGAACATCTTTACATTAGTAGGGGTTTAAAAAAAAAAACTGCAGTAATGGAGCACAGATACACTAATATATAGTAAAATATTCTCCCCTACACCCTCCCAATCTTACAGCTCTAAAAGATTCCTGTGGATTTCTCTAATGCCTAACCGCCGGCACATGAGCCAGATGTTCTGCTGCTGGATTTTAGATAGCCACACATAATAATGCTTTAAGAGTTTGTGCTTCAGCAACTGTTATATCTGTGAGATGCTTGGAAAAAGGAGATCACTGAGTGAGTTTTTAATATCTAGTGTAAACCTCTGGAGATCTTAGGATGTCATCAGTCAAGATTTTAAAACAAATGCATGCGCGCGCATCATTATTTCACTCCTTGTGTTATTCTTCTGGCTTTCTGTTGTCGGTTTGAATGTCAATGTTTGCACATAAAATGTTGCGAATAACTGTGACACAGAAAGGGTATTGTGCTTATATAAATAATTAAATGCATGTACTTCTAGGTAAAGATAAATATCTGACTGATTCTTTGAAATGTGACCAGAGGGAGGGAAAATGTAATACATAACTTTAGCTTTGATTTCATGCCAAGCCCAGCAATAACTGTACGGGACTCTTCACTTTCTGAACACACCAGCGACACACACACAGGTCACTGCGATGGATTACTTTACTAAGATAAGAGCAATATCGAGCCGCATTGCCTGCTTAACATGCTTTTATCTTTATTACCAGGGTGGAGACAAAATCACAGACCCTCCTTTATAAGCGCTAACGTCACAAGTATGTTGAAATATCATTACATAATCATATGCGTGCAGCATTTATTTATTGAGTAAACTAAAATCAAGGGAGTTTTTACATCTCTTTCTAAATAAGAGTTAACACAACATGTCACCGGACAGGTAACAATGGAACTGTTGAGTAATTTTCTCTTGTATTTAATCGCCAGGTTTTTCATAAATGAAAATGTTAGATTTCACTCTAGAAAACGACTAGGAGCTAAATCCCCATAACTAAAATGAATGTGATCTCTTAACCATGTAATACTTTAATGGCAGGTCTGCGTAATGCTTTAATGGAGAAAGGCCTCATCCATTTCATTAATCTGACCGCCCTCAATAGATACCATTAAGCTAAAATTAATTTCTAAGAATAATAGCATCTCATAGCGTATTAGAACACAATCAGATCCAGATGTTGACTTTTTTCCTGTTTGATTTTTCCCCCAACTGATTATTTGACATTCATTTCACCACACCTTTTTCATAGAACAAAAAAACGTCAGAAAAAAAAAAAAGAGCAGGAAATCCTCAATCTTTTCATCTTACCGGAAAAAGTAGTAATATGCTACAGTAACGTGGGTTGATGTTTATTTATAGAACTTCCGAAAATTGATTCCAAGATTGAATTTCTGAAAGCAATATGCATTCAGCTTGGATTCTTTAATACTGCCTCATGTCATATTTATCCTTTCTAGACTCTTAGAAAAATTAGATCAATATAGGTGACCTATACTCAGTGGACCGGTTTTATAATCAGATTAAGCTTTTGGACTAGAAAGCAGTTTATTTAGAAACATTATTATGAAAGTAATCTATAGTTCAGCAATATCCTTAATATGCATAACAGGAATTTGGTCCTCACAATTTAATTTTTAAAGTGGTGTCAAGCTCTGTATTTCCAGTTGTCTTTAACGTATGAGTGATTTCATGTAATGTGCCGATTAAGAGTCAATCCATATTAGCTGTGCTGTAGCAGTAGTCCAACTACACTAAGTGCCTTCTAACAATAACACTGCTCCCTTCAATCTGAAGGGCAATTCACTATTTAAAAATGCTCTCAAGTTCTGGAAGTTAAAGTGATGCTGTTTTTAGCATCTAGTTTGTTGCTCTTATGCACATAACTACTCTAGAGATGCAACTTTTCCTGACCTGATAAAACGCAGACAGGACAACGTGGAGGACAAATCTTGAGTTATGCATGAAATATGCATGAAAGACTCTTTATTTAAAATGCTTTTCATTCTGGGCAGACGACAAGTGATTGTGAAATTTCAAGTCAGATACAGATTGAAATTATATGGGCATGATGAAAAACCATTTCACAAAAAAAAAAAAAAAAAAGAGTGCACACTCTTCAAATGTAGCTATATATTCTGGAAACAATCACACATGTACAAAAAGAACACACACACACACATCACTCATTCATTCATTCATTCATTCACGTACAGTCTCAATCTCGTGACTGGATGCCCAGCATGATCTCTGCCATGCTTGTCAATTTTGTCTCCTCAAGTGCACTGATAAGACGGCTCAGTTTGGCGCTCCTGCCCTCTGATTGGATGAAACGTCCAAGCAGCTGATAGGCCTGTTCATAAAGCCCTTCCCTCTCATACTCATAGGCGAGATTGTCGATAGCAGGGCCTTTTAGGGCACGGCAGCTCTTTTGTAAAGCCCGTCCCACTCGTCTCCAATCCCGTCCCACATGAGCAGCAAACCGCTGCTGGTCTGCTGAAGTCAAAGGCCTATCGTCTGAGAGCACAGGGAAGGAGAAGACAAACATCAAACAATTTGAAGGTGACGACAAGTCTGTGATAAATGTGAATCTTCACATACATTTAAAGAGTTCAAACTCACCAAAAACTCTTTTCTGAAACAGAAAGCCGTTCCTGGGCAGCTCCTGCGGCGGTTGACTGGGCGGATTGAAGCTGTTCTGCAGCTGCTGCTCCAACTGTGTGACCTCGTCATCACGCAAACGCACAGGCTACAAAACAGCCATCCATTAAATAAACAGCTGTTTGTTTGAAAACATCTGAGCTATATTGTTACATTCATAGCAGGTAAGGTGCAACCGGCAGCTGTTTATTTGAAAAAAAATGTAAAGGGATAGTTCACCCAAAAATGTAAAATCTCAAATTAAGTACTCATCCTCATGTCGTTCCAAACCCGTAATACCATTGTTTTTCTTCAATCATGAAATGAAGATATTTTTGATGAAATCCAAGACCTTTCTGATCCTGCGTAGACAGCAATGCAACTACCATGTTCAAGAGTCAGTAATGTAGTAGGACATCATTAAAATAGTCCATGTGACATGACTGGTTCAAACTTAATTTCATGAAACTACAAGACTTTATGCACACAAAGACGGAGACAAACACTTACTTTAACAATTTCTGCTCCTCCATGACAGTCTTTGATGCTTATTTACAAGAATACCAAAGGTTGAACCACTGATGTTACATGAACTCTTTTAACAATGTCTTAACTGCTACTTCTGGGCCTTGAATGTGGTAGTTCGGTTACTGTCTAAGCAGGTTGAGAAAACATGAGGGTGAGTAATTAATGTCATAATTTTTCATTTTTGGGTGATCTATCCCTTTTTTATCAAAGGGTGTTAATTTGATTGACTCTAGTTTCTAGTTTCTGTTATCAGAGCAAAACTGATAAATCAGATCGGTTAACATAACAACTGTACAATTGCAGACACAAATGTCATCAGGGCAGATTAAAATAGCTTCATAGCAAGAATACGCAAGTCAGAGGCCTTCTGACTTCTGACTAGTTTTAGCATGAGAAGGTTGCATAGGCTTAATGAGAATCCCAACAGATCTTCTCCATGTCACTCTCTGATCAAGTTAATTCAGCAATAATTCCTGATTTTACATTAGAAAAATGCACCTAAAAGGACCGAAAGCTAAAGAATGGTTTTCACATCTCTGACTCTGTAAATGTAAAAACTAAATATGGCTTCAAAGTTCTGTCTTGGCAAGGTTGCAGACAGCAGTAAAAAACGGGTTAAATGCGAAATTATATCTCTGCAACCATATAATCATAGATAGAAAGTATACAACCTAAATGGCCAACAGACTTTTAAAAGGCAGGAAAATGCTTCTCTTATCTGCTGTTGTTGATACCAAGTCAAGTAATCACTTCTAGTCACTGCATCTAACTCTACAGCACATATTAAGCTTTGAAGAAGTTGCCAGCAGATGCCAAAACGTACAGGCGTGACATCCTCAAAACACACTGCAGTGATTGCCAAGAGCATTAAATCATCAATTTAGAAAGCAAATTAGTCTAATAGCATTTTTTTAAATATATATTTAGCCTGTATTATCTTGTTAAGAAAGCATTTCAATGTTTACTTTTTGGTTTTGGTACTATGTGGTTTCTGTGCCCTTTATGTCTAAAGTAAAATTTACACCAGTGAATCCCTCTTTTTTTTTTTTTTGTGGATTACAACAGTGACACCAGAATTAGCATTTTGTATAGAGAACTTGACATTTAGGCAGGCTTATGTGATGAAATTAACTTATCTTTACGAACCTGCAGCCTCTTCTCGCAGCTCAAAATGTGTAAATTACCATTTCTCTCACTAGCAATATCTGATGCTCTCTCGATTCAGGGAAGTCCCAGCACCATTTACACCAATAACTGTTTGGCCTAAATATAACCACTGCCTAAATATGAACGATCGTAAACTTTAAGGCCAAAAGCAAATCGTAAAACTACCTCTGTTAACAGGAGCGAACTGTGATTTACTTCCGTTATCTGACGTCCTGTGCAAACAGCTGCTCATAAAAGTACAGAGCAGTATAAAGCTATCCTGGCGGTCATATCAGCATATACAAACACACATACCTGTGATTGGCGTATGTGCTCCAGACACATCTCTACATTTTGAAGGCTTTGGTCCAACGTATGTATCCCTGCTTTGAGTTGTGTTTCCATGACAACCCCATCGAGAAGAGTAAGCAGGCGTGAGGCATGCTGGGACAGAAACTGAGCGAGTGAACCACATGCATAGTTCTCCAGGAATCGCTGACAGGGAGGCATGGCCATGAATTTAAGTTCCACCCCAAGGAAAGGGTCGGCGTCGTGCAGTTTCAGGATTTCATACCCTTCCAGACCACCGACAGAATCTGGATCAAAGCCAGTTAGAACTGTATTAATTGCAACACAAATACATAGAAATCCACTGTGTGTCAAAAATACCATACTCTTCTAGTTTCTGTACACTTATTTACTTGGTGACCACTTTTATCAATGCTTACCTATAAGCATGAGTTTAATAACCTTGAACACGCTGAATTTCCCTTGCTCGTCTTTGTAAAGTGATAAAAGGTTGTGTGCCGAACTGCTACACCCCAAGAACAGTACAGCACACCCTGAAAACGCACCATCATTGCCGTTGCTGTCATATAACCTCTGCAGATGAAGGAGAAATCATACCAACAATGTTAATAATTCACTTACTAACCCTAATCTGGACAGACAAAAATGTGCACACAATGTAACTTACCTTTGTGTCTATACTGTCCATCTTCAGACCAAACTCCTGTCTCAACCCTGTGAGTGTAAACAAACAAATTACTCCACTTAAAAACAAACCCACAAAGAAAATGCGAAAGCAAAGTATAATTATAATAATAGGTCTTATTAAACTAACACAAACATACATTGTTTGTGTGTTTCAGGATCTAACCACTTCCTTATACGGCTGTGAGCTTGATGGTCGTTATCGCTAAATAAATGGGGTCACGCGTTGGTGGTTGATAAATATGCGTTGCCCATGCTTACAGGTAAGTTAATATGACGCGTCACGATAAAAAAAAGTTGACTTTTTACATTTTTAAGAGTTCACTTTATAAAACATTCACACACGTATTGTGGCTTTTTTCACAAGACTGTTTTCGTGAACAAAAGTGTAACATAACGCAATACTGCTTGCCTTCAATTCACATGATAGCGAACATGAAACCTACGCTTTGTTATATATATTACAAGCTACTTACACAACGATTTGGTGAACTTTTTCTGAGTGATAAGGAAGTCTGAACAGGCCTGTAAACTTTGACGAAGGAAACTTTCGAGGTGTCGAAGCGCTGTCTTGGCTACTAAGACACACCCACTGCAACATTCAACAATCTGATTGGTTAAGAGCCTTGCGTATTCTATGTTGATTGGCTTAACGCTCCAAATCTGTTTTCATCGCTGCGTTTAACAACGGAACTCGTAACGCAGGAGGAAGTACAGAAGTTTGAGAACGTATGTGTTTTTTCCCCAGAGGTCTGACAGACCTACAGACATCACAGTCATCACGCACTGTGCTTTGTTAAGAGGTTTCGATTATTATATCAGATATCAGGTTTCAAAGAGAATTTTAATGTACCGCGACTAATAGAAGGTAAAGGGCTGATTTGGAACGGGATGGATCTGCCAGAAGAGCTCCTTGCACATATTTTTTCCTTCCTGCCTTTACAGGACAAATGCAATGCATTTACTGTTTGTAAGGCTTGGTCTAATATCATGACACATCCAAGCTCATGGAAAGATACTGAAGTCAGGTAAGAGCTGTTGGTTTGTATCCGTCAGATATAAGAAAACCCTCCCAGAGGATAATTTTGTTACTTAGATATCGCTCTTTAACATCTCAGGAGACTTTATGGAGATCTCAATTAAACTGCGCGCACGTATTAACGTTGTCTCACATGTTTCTACTAAACATTCCCAGGAGAAATAAGACTACACACAGAGTTGCAATGAATTTACTGACTTTATAACTCTAAATTACAAAAAGTTTAAATAAAAAAAGTTACAAAGTTTAATAATTATTTATATATAACTTTTAATTGCAGACTGAAATGTTGGCCACTCTGAGCACAGTTGAGACATTGCTGAGATCTATTGAAATTGGATAAAAGGTGTGAGATTTGTGGGTATTGAAAACCTTTGCGAAGCAAGAGACTTTTAAAAGTCTTCATTAGCTCTCCATTCATCATTATAATGTCAATGCTGTCTAGGAGAGACATTTGAGTTTTTAAAGAAATCTCCTGTGTGATTTCTTCCTTTCTTCTTCTCCTCCATGGCCCCAAATTTGATCAAAGGTCCAATGCTGATTAAGAACCTTGATAAGAGCATGTTGCATCATTAGTAACGACATTGTCATAAAATTGTCACATGAACTCTAATGCATACCCGTCATAATAGTAACAAAACTGTAAACAGAAATATGCCAGGTTTGCATCTTTTTAGTGCTGTCAAAAAGTGTGTATCCAAAATAATAGTTTTGGTTTACATAATATGGGTGTGTACTAAGTTTACATGCATATATATATATATATATATATATATACACATGTGTATATATAATTCATATAATTTATTTGTATGTAAATATATTTAAGATATAAACAATGCATGTGTGTCTGTTTATATGTACCATATAAATATACACAGTACACACTTATATTATGTAAACAAAAACTTATTTTGGATGCGATTTAATCATTTGACAGCACTACATATTTTATCTTTTGTCTTAGGTGTGAGTCAGGAACCATTGTCCCTGACAGATATTCTGCTCTTCTGCCACTGGTCAGAAATTTGAAACTGAGAATGTGCCTGGCCGATCCAGCCAATCGCAAAACAGCACTGTGGGTACTAAGGCAGGCAGTTGCCAGAGGTGACGGGCGGCTGGAAGGACTTTCCATCTACTGTGTGGAGAACACGCCTCTCTTTTACGCTGGTCAGGACCTGCAGCAAGGCTTAGTGGACATACTGACGGACGGGTCATCCCTAACCGTGCTCGATCTAAAGGGTGTACCCTTCACCCTCAGCGACTCCTTTGTCAGAAAGGTGGCACAGCTTTGCCCTGCTCTGCAAAGACTTTACATCAACAATCACTCACTGGTGTGTGGCGTCAACGCCCAAACGCTAAGGGAAGCACTGAAATGCTGCCAGTCGCTCAGTGTTCTTGGAGTTTTCCAGGCTAGTCTCTCACAAGACGTCTTTAAAGATCTCATGTTGCCCGAACGACCAACACTAAAGAAACTAGAGCTCCGTTGCGAACGCTCACTTAAATACACCGTGCCTCTCTGTGACCAGATATGGCTGGAGTTAAAAATGAGACACCCTCGTCTCTGGGTGGAACTTGAGCTGGACCACACCCTTCCCGAACTGCACGTTCCAGGAGTACTGCAGCCCAGCATCCCTGTCCGGTGTCTTCGGCTGCTCACCTGGACTTTGCTGTTGGATGAGGTTCGCATAGTCAGGCAGTGTTACGCAAACACGCTAGAGGTTCTGGAGCTGCAAACAATCCCGTCTCCTGAACTTAACTCTGAGCTGATAGCCTTAGCAAAGCAGTGCGTCAAGCTTCAAGAGGTTCACTGTTATTGTGTGGTCTCACAGGAAGTAATAACAGAGTTCATCACGAACTGTCCAAATCTCTGCAGATTCACGCTCAAAACACATAAAGAGCCTCACCCATGGACCTCCACTGAACTAAAGTAATGCTCTTGCACTATTTTTAGGTCTAATCAAATAACTATACTTGTGACAGCTGGTTTTGTAAAATCCTTCTACAGACGGTTAGATGTTCTGGTTTCTATTTAAGTGGAAGATGCTCTTTGGATCATTCTCAAACGATGCTGGAGAATGTGAGCATCAGGTCTAGTTCAAGCAGCTCAAATGCTTCTGTCTCTAAAGCAAAACGGAGACAAACCAAATATGTGACCCTGGACCAAAAAACCAGTCATAAGGTAAAATTTTACAAAACTAAGATGTATGCATCATATGAAAGCTCTGTAAATAAGCTTTCTATTGATACATGGTTATTAGGATAGGAGAATATTTGACTGAGATACATCTATTTGAAAAATATGGAATCGGAGGGTCAAAAAAAAATCTAAATACTGAGCAAATCACCTTTAAAGTTGTCCAAATTAATATCTTATCAATGTATTTTACTAATTAAAAATGACTTTTTTTATACGTTTACAGTAGGAATTTTACAAAAAAATCTTCATGGAACATGATCTTTACTTAATTGCCCATGCAATGTATTTTTGGCTATTGCTTCAAATAAACCCCAGCGACTTAAGACTGGTTTTGTGGTCCAGGGTCACATATTAAGATGTTCTGATATTTAAGTAAATTCTTTTTTAATTAAACTTCACTTAATAATAAAATATTGTCTCAATTACTTGGCCTCATATCATTCCGAACATAAACACCTAACTTTCTTCTTACAAAAGAAGATATTTTGAGCATCGGGAAATTACTCCCACTTTGTTTCTTAAAATCTATATATTTTTAATGCTATGGAGAAAATAATGCATACAGGTTACATATATATGCATACAGTTTCGGAATGACATGAGGGCGAGTAGATAATAATGATGATGAACTACCTAAAATATAAAAAAAAAATTCACTGATGACCTAATTTGGCGTTTACGCTTGTTATAGATCTGTGGTATAACACAATGGGCTTCAAAAGGAACACAAATTTCAATATTCGGGTGTTAATTATGAACATTTATTGACATCCGAGCACAAATGCTCTTTTAACATTCAAATAATTAAATTTCATTTCGAGCAACACACTTAACACTGAATTTTTGTAGTTGGGAGTGAAACATAACACATTCAAAAATGAAAGTGCCCTTATATTTCAAACTTATTTTTGAAATGCATGGCCAATAAACTCTGGTTTCGTATACTCACATACAGTCAGCCAGTCAATCAAACATTTGATTTTCTCTCATCATTCATAGTAGTTAAAAGAGAAGTCATAGAAAGCTGTGGTATTTTGGGAAGAAAGTTGGCTGGAGCTGCTATTATTGATGTGCTTGATGAATTTGAGTGTGTCTTTGTCTCTGTAGACCAGAGCGAGGGAGTTATCTTCAGGATACACTGTCAGGAGCTGTGGAAAAAACACAGTTTCAACAAAATAAATAATGTGCACTAGTCTGTATCTGTTATAATAAAATATTAAATGAAAGCAAACTGAACTTGTGTGACACCATCACCTACCTCCTCATCTTCATCATGTGCAATATAGGATGTAAATCCCCCAAACTCTGACTTCCACCCTGATATAAAAACAGAGACTGCTGTATGACTCTAATATGTAAGTTTTTCAACCTTTTGTCCCTTAATCCAAATGAATTCATACTGAACACTATTATCAACTAATTGCAAAAAGATAAATATAAATGGCAGATTTCATACCTGCACAGCCCATGTGAAGCTGCAGATCCAGTGCATACTCTCTTTGGACAGAATCATGCAACAATGTGTAGTCGCCATGTGTCCAGCGGCGCAGTTCTCCTACACAAGTAGGAGGTCCTACAAGAAGACACAGGCAAAACTATTGTATAATATATTTATACACATTCACAGCTCAAAAAAGGGAACACTAAAATAGCACGTCCTAGATCTGAATGAATGAAATATTTCGTATTAAATACTTAGTTTTTTACATAGTTGAATGTGCTGACAACAAAATCACACAAAAATTATCAATGGAAATCAAATTTGTTAACCCATGGAGGTCTGGATTTGGAGTCACACTCAAAATTGAAGTGAAAAACCACACTACAGGCTGATCCAACTTTGATGTAATGTCCTTGAAGTCAAAATGAGGCTCAGTAGTGTGTGTGGCCTCCACGTGCCTGTATGACCTCCCTACAACGCCTGGGCATGCTCCTAATTAGGTGGCGGATGGTCTCTTGAGGGATCTCATCCCAGACCTGGACTAAAGCATCCGCCAATTCCTGGAGAGTCTGTGGTGCAATGTGGCATTGGTGGATGGAGCGAGACATGATGTCCGATATGTGCTCAATTGGATTCAGGTTCGGGAAACGGGCGGGCCAGTCCATAGCATCAATGCGTTCGTCTTGCAGGAACTGCTGATACACTCCACATGAGGTGTAATATTGTCTTGCATTAGGAGGAACCCTATCAAGCCAATCATCAGCATATGGTCTCACAAGGGGTCTGAGAATCTCATCTCGGTACCTAAATACCATGCGGCCCTCCAAAGATATGCCAACCCACACCGTTACTGACCCACTGCCAAACCGGTCATGGTGGAGGATGTTGCAGGCAGCAAAACGTTCTCCACGGCATCTCCAGACTCTGTCAAATCTGTCACATGTGCTCAGTGTAACCCTGCTTTCATCTGTGAAGAGCACAGGGCGCCTATGGTGAATTTGCCAATCTTGGTGTTCTCTGGCAAATGTCAACCGTCCTGCACCTGTGGACGTCTGGTCCTCATACCACCTTCATGGAGTCTGTTTCTGACCGTTTGAAACGACACATGCACTTTGTGGCCTGCTGGAGGTAATTTTGCAGGGCTCTGGCAGTGCTCTGCCTGTTCCTCCTTACACAAAGGTGGAGGTTGTTGCCCTCCTACGGCCTCCTCCACGTCTCCTGATGTACTTCTCTGTCTCCTGGTAGCGCCTCCATGCTCTGGACACTACGCTGACAGACGCAGCAAACCTTCTTGCCACAGCTCGCATCGATGTGCCATCCTGGATGAGCTGCACTACCTGAGCCACTTGTGTGGGTTGTAGACTCCGCCTCATGCTACCACTAGAGTGAAAGCAACGCCAGCATTCAAAAGTGAGCAAAACATCAGCCAGAAAGCATAGGAACTGAGAAGTGGTCTCTGGTCACCACCTGCAGAACCACTCCTTTATTTGGGTATCTTGCTAATTGCCTATAATTTCCACCTGTTGTCTTTTCCATTTGCACAACAGTATGTGAAATTGATTGTCAATCAGTGTTGCTTCCTAAGTGGGCAGTTTGATTTCACAAAAGTGTGATTGACTTGAAGTTGCAATGTGTTGTTTAAGTGTTCCCTTTATTTTTTTGAGCAGTGTATATTAAATGCATACATTCATTACCTTTGTCTTTCTTCTCAGTTGATGAAACACCAGCATCAGTATTGGAAGCTGATGCTTGTGTATTTCCCTCTCCATCTCCGTTTTCTGTCTCACTCTTTCCATCTTCATTCTTGCTTTCATCCTCATCGCTGCACAGATAGTGTAGACCGAGACCGGTCAGATTGGATAAAAGGATGAAGAATGACTCAGAGGAGAGGAGTTCCCAGCACTCCTGTACACAAGATGGGACGCTCTGCATATCTGCACAGCCATAACGCCTAAACACAGTGACATGAGGATATAAGCAAATCACAGAAAACTAAATGTGTAGACAGGAAGAGATTAATAGTTGAAATATCAGCAAACAAAAGACAGGTGGCTTAGTTCTCACCTCTTATTGGGTGGCCCCTTCCTCTCCCACTGGATTTCAGATGACTGTAACGCACTGCGCACCTGCCTCAGTTTCTCTTCCTGACAAGAGAAAGGGCAGAACTCAAGATATCAGCTTTATAGATACTTGTGTGTAGAAATACAGTGTGAAATAGTTTCTGATAAAAGCAGGTATATATTAACCCAAATACACTTCAGCAATGTTTAATTAGGGGTTCGAGTGCGTAGCACTGAAACCCTATTGTATTTGCTAAGATTTTTATTATTATTATTATTATTATTAT
>JAUCMU010000125.1:11738446-11788152 GCA_032275025.1 Enteromius treurensis | reverse complement strand
GGCAGTTTGATTTCACAGAAGTGTGATTGACTTGGAGTTACATTGTGTTGTTTAAGTGTTCCCTTTGAGCAGTGTGTGTTCACGTCTGTAAATTCTCAACTGATTTTCTTGTGTTTTGTGTGTGTGTGTGTGTGTGTGTGTGTAAACGCTTGACAATAAAGCGCTTTCTGATTCTGACATTTAAAACGCTTTTTTTTTTTTTACCTATAGCCTATTGTCCCACATGAAACTTTGTATTCCTCCAATCCTTATTAATAATTATTATTATTCATTACAATATAGCTTGTATATTCTTTATCTTTATTATTAAAATTAGAAGAAATATGCCAATAAACAGTAGTTTAATCAAGAGCAGCAAGTGTCTTTTCTTCTAATGTAGCCTACAGTAGGGTAAACATTGGAACAAATCTAAGACTTACTGTAGCCTTAGGCATGGATCAAA
This sequence comes from Enteromius treurensis, assembly GCA_032275025.1. NCBI lineage: Eukaryota > Metazoa > Chordata > Actinopteri > Cypriniformes > Cyprinidae > Enteromius > Enteromius treurensis. The sequence continues at coordinate 11,787,710 of JAUCMU010000125.1, read as the reverse complement.
TATAATGTTGCAGATCAGATTTTCCCCTAACCATTAACTAAACGTTCATGTAAGACGTAACAGATTTTGACTGTGTGAATCTCGCCAAGACATATTTAGCAATGTATTTGAGTGCTTGCAGAAAGGCACTTCTTATGCATGCGATTTGCAAATGCCAGTCAGCGCTATCGTTATTTATTTTTTTATTTTTATTTTTTTTGTATTAATGTAATTTATTACAATTACAATTTCATATTTCTTATGTTACCACAAATACACGAAAATTGGTAATTTGCCAATATAGCTAACATTACAAAAACTGTCAATATCATATATTTATGCAATATATACGCGTGTTTACCAACAGTTTTGATCAACATGCCATTTGCAATTAGATGTGCACACTGCAGACAATTGTACTTACTGTTTGCACACATGTGCCAAAGCATTTGCAATTTGCTCAAATCAATAAGAAACTCCAAACTGATGAGAACAAGATCCTAACTGTTCAGAGATCCAAACTTTCTGTTTCGAGAGGGGGGGAAAAGTCTCAAGAATTGAGAAAAACTGTAACTAAAAACTTTAAAAGCGTTAGGACACTCTACCCTAACAAGGAAAGCTAATTAGGTAACAAGGCACAGGTGACTGAAATCACAAAGAGCAGAGTTAACAACATCCAGAAAAGAAAAAAAAAGACTAGCAATTTCAAAATAAAAGACAAAAAACAGATATGAAAGTGGAACAAAGATCTCTTTTAACTGGCACACATTTATCAAAGAAAAAGTCATTTTTATCACACACTGCAAATTAAGTCAGAGCCACATTTTACATTGTCTGTCCTCTGTGCCTTACCTCGATCTACATTGCTGTGTTTCCAACTCTTAAAATTCACGTATAACTTATAAAAAATGTGTAATGGACATTTTTTTAAATTATTAAAATGGCTTTCTGTCATGGCCTCTTGGCCTGGTTGAGGTCAGAAGTGCAGTTGGTGAGGAGGTCTTACAAACAATGCAGTACTGCTTTATTTTTCCACTGTCAAACAGAATGCTGACAACAATAAAAACTTGCCTTATGTGAATATCATATGATGTACAGTAGTTTAGCAAAATTATAAAAACAATCTGTTTTTATCTGCACAATTGCGAACGTAATATTGATTTTATACAGTTCATTAAACAAGAAGCCAAAAATTGTTACATTTTAAACATAGCATTGGTATCTGCTTTTGCTCAATTTTGCCGAACAAAACCACAGCAGAAGTGTTGTGCTTGTCCCAGCAACACACGAAATCCATGAGCTGAGACCATATTATGTTCCATTGGTCATTTTAATTTTAAGAAAAGTACTCGCGAGCACCTCCTTTGCAGCCTTCGATGCACAATTTTACCCAAACAACTAAAAAACATTTAAATAAATAAAAAATCATAAACGCCCGTCTTGAACTGATTAATATCTTATTATTTATGTATATCTAATTGCTGAACATTCTTTATAATATGCCTAAATTCCACTTCAGAAGGAACTTCTAAAAAACTATTTTTACGCCTTAAAAGTTATAAAATGTTATAATTTTGTTTTTCCTCATTTAGCACAATAATGACTTTAAATTGTATTTGGATGCCAATTTCTCTGCACAAATTGCTTATGATTTGTAATGAGTCAGATTAGTTGGCGTATAATGTAATTAATTAGATGCACTGACAGCACCGCTTTATTAAAATGGTTTAAAAATAACTGTTATTTCCTATAAGGGCTTGCAAACTCTTCCAATTTACTCTAAAATGACCCCTTCTTATCTAAATTGCCATTTCTTGGCCAGAATATGTTGCAATCATGACCACAAGTCAATTATTGGGTTTGCCGTGGTTTTAAAGTGTCATATACTGACATTTGGATGGTTATAGAGCAAGAAGTTTGCACAGGTTAATGGGGCACTAGTTTAATAACTGTGAGGTTTCAGCTCTGTAAATTATTAAGAAAGTAGATAACAGCGAGGAAGTGCTGCCCAGAGAATGAGTAAGGCCTGGCTTTTTTTTTTCACACTCTGTCCCTGTCTGGAGGAAGCGCAGCGGCGATTCATCTGCCTCGTCAAACGCATGGCGCCGGCTCCTCAATTACCAGCGACCTCGGCTGTAACCAGCACATGTAAAGCACAAGGAACACGCAGTTAATTTCACCAAGCATTAAAAAGGCTGAGTGAAAGAGCGCGTGTGTGCCAAGTAAAACCCCGCATGTTGCGACAAGCGATGACGGAATGGCAATTAATGGAGCTTCAAAGTTGGCTATGATCGCTGGCAGGCAGCTGTGTTTTTTTTTAAAGGCGGCGTCACAGATTCACTGAGGTCTCTACGCCTGTCTTCCTGTCTCTCAGTCTCTCTCTGACACACCTGTCGGGGTTGTCTCAGAATTTAATGAACAATGAGGAGACACCGCTTGTTTGTTTCCTAACGGTAAATGGCTGATCAGACCGAGAAGCGTTTAGGAGACGTATGTTTATGGTTGCATCCCTGATTGATTGACATCGCTGTAGTTGCTACAGGCATTTCTCGACATGATGCGAATCAAACTTCAAACTCCACTCTCGCTGACTGATGCATATTATATAAATAATTTGTTGTCGAAGCGTATTCCTTTATTTCTAAATTCTGTTTCATCGTTATTCAGAATACCCCATCCATCTCATGCAATTTAAATGACTTTAAAAAGGAACATCATTCTGGAGGTTTTTTTTTTTTTACACTAATGGACATCAGTGTCTTCAGTTTTTTATTTATCTTTATTTTTTTTTATATTAATCCCATTATGGTCCATGATTGATCTCTCTTATGTAGTCTGGTTGCAAATTGTTCCAGGAAACACGATTTTACATTTTCCCATCTCTCTCCTTTCGATTTGCAGGAGCATCCAGCTAAACCCCATCTGTTTTCAGAACCACCTACAACAAGCCATGGCGTATCGACTGCTGGGAAACCCCTGTGAGGCAGTGAGGTAAAATTGGCATTAATGGAGGGCTCAGAAAGGGCCCTTTCCTCGAAATGAAGACAGATTCAGTAAGAGAAAAGCTCCTAGTCACTTAGACAAACCCCGCAAACACATGTCTGCCCAGTGGTTCGTTACATCTCCCTCTGTTCTGTCGGCCTGTGCTGAAAAAATATGTTCTTGGCAATACATAAATACTGGCAGTTGCAAGAAGACAATTAGAGCTACGGTTACATCCACTCTCGCCACTCCTGAGTGACATCTTCCCCTGTCGCCTCCGCGTTTTAATGTTCCATATGTGTTTTAATGATACGGCTACCAAATGCCTATTTCCCAACATTGGTCTTTTAGAGATGACAGCTACCATTAGTTATTGGACGGTGGTGGAATAAATCGTTTAGAGGCATCGGTTGCGCCAAATGCCATGGCCAACTGGTGGCTGCGGGGGCCATTTATCGCGAGAAAGTCATATTCTGTTTGATCATTATCAAGCCACATTAACCCAGTTGAAATAGATTAGAGCAAAAAAAACGGGTCTCTTTCTCTCACTTATTCTTCCTTTCCACCCCCTCTCGCATTTGAGTTTCTGCAAGCAGAAATAGATCAACTCCACTACCCTGCCTACAAATTTAGTGCCACTGGCCCAGTGGGGGAAGAGATGTTTTCTGGGAACATTGCAGAGGTGCATTTGGTGTGTGAAGTTAGTGCGTCACACTTGATTCGATCTCGTTGTAGTAGGTATTTGTATTTGGTCTGGCTAGCTTTGCTTACAATTGTAAGTTTAGTTAAGAAAGATTGTTCTTACTGTACTTTTAGTGGGCCACAAAAATTATTGGAACAACTAAGGCAAACTTCAAAGTGCATGAACATCATTGCATTTTATCAAACTAAGTAGCACAAGTCTTCCAATTTACACAAAAAGAAACTTGTAAGGTAATTTTTTTTATTCTATTTATTCTATTATTTTATAAAACAATATTATATATTTAAAATATAGTCATGGCAAAAAATACAGACACCCTTGGTAAATATGATCAAAGAAGGCAATGAAAATTAATTTGCATGTCAACTTTTATAAAAAATAAATAAATAAATAAATAAATAAATAAATCTCAAAAACCTAACCTTTCTTTGGATAATATGAATTTAAAATGGGGGGGGGGAAATACATGTTTTACATTCATATTCACAATTTTGAGCACTCCAGGGTGATTATGAACTTGAAATTATCCAGCCATGGCTTCCTGTTTCACAGAAATATAAATAGGAGGGAAAACAAAGCCCAATTTCCCTTAATCATCCATCACAAAAATCAAAGAATATATTTCTGATGTGTAGTAAAAGATAACTAAGATTCATAAATTAGTGAAGTGGCTTACTATGTATATATATGTATATCGAGAGGCTGTGAGGAGGGATTGATTTATCCACAATACAGCACTGCCTCAAGTAACTTTCATAGAACGGCTCCCACATGATGAAAAAATATTAAAACCAAAATTACATGTATTGAAATATTACCTTTTTGAAGCAAGTTCGTTAAATGCAGTCATTCCTTTAAAAAATAGTCCCTGACAACAACAGTAAACGCAAGAGAATGTTTCTAACACGCCTCTCTTCTAATGAAGCTTCAATAAATACAGAGAATAGCAGAGAATAGCTTATTATCAGCTCCATCATTTATTTTTGAACACTATATATTATATTTTCTCACACACATGCTTATCTCTCAGCATGACAAAACGTCTGATTCGCAGCATACCGTGAGATTGCAAGCGCCATTACAGTGTAAACTGATGGACATGTGGACAAACAAATCCATACCTGAAACTGAAAATGCATAGATACAGTAATATTGCCTCCTAACACTGGAAACTGCGGGTTTTCAAATACACGCACGCAGATACGCATGACACTTTTATTACACACACACACACATAAACTCGATGACTCATAATGTTCACACAAAGGTTATATGCGATTAAGATTCAGCGCACACAGATTGGAGTGTAATTCACATCTTTCTACATTCCCATCAAATGAATCTCCGCTGACATTGCTCAGTACAGTCCACTCCTGAAACTCCATGCTGGACGAAAGCAGAGTCCAAGTGCAGTTTGCCAGAGCACAATGCATGGTTGTGCATTTCAAAGAAGCGAGCATGGATATTGAAGCTGGCGCCACTCTTTAACCTAATCACATCCTTCCTCCAGCAAATGCTGCTCAGCCATTTGAGCTCTTTAAGAGGAAAATGCATCTATGTTTTGAAGTTCACATGTCAGTCAATTTTACAGAAGCAATAGCTCTCAGGCACAAAGAAAGCAAATAGTTCTCCATATTTTCATCATTGTACCACTTTCTTCCTCATTGTGGTAATGGTTACTTATATCTAAACACAACTCCTTTATTTAGACGTCATTTTTTTTTCTTTCTTTCTTTTTTTAAAAGTAAAAAATATATTCATTTCTGTAGGCACTTTCAAAGTCAGATGTCAACGTTCACAATCAGAAAACATTAAAAACAGTAACAGCTTCTCCAGGAAATATGTGCATATAGATTCACCTCACATTGCAATCTTAACCAAAAGGAAGAGTAAGTGACACATCAAGATATTGAACTCGAAAACGGAAATTATTCTAGAAGGCAATATCGTTCCGTTTGGGCTGGAGACAAGCTTTCTCAATGCAGAAATAAAATTAACAGTGTAACCTTTGCTCTTGATGGATCCGGGCAGAATTTTCTGTACGTAGGAAAGAGGTATCCATTGCTCACAGCGAGAGCCAGTACAACAGTAAACACTCTTAAATGCGTTGTCAGCATTAAACACTGGGGGGAAAATGAACCTTATGGCTCATTTCCAGAAGTCCGATTTGTTTTTCAGTTCTTGTGCAAAACCTGACTGTACATTTAAGGGTATATATGTAACAACGCAGCACTTTAGTGACTTTCAGTAAATGAACTCTATCAGAAAAACACACTTTTCACCTTAACTTGTTTATTTGTCTACTAAAAGTGTCCAACTGTGGACATACAAGCATTATAGAAGAAATTTGATCAGATTTAAAATTATATTCTGATGTAATAGTCTCTCTTTCTTTCTTTCTTTCTCTCTCTCTGTTGTTTTGCGAAAAGAAAAGAAAAAAAAGTTTGCGAGGATTTGGAGCTCCTGCTATGGTATTGAGGTCATGTCCGGATCAGAGTTACTTTGTGATGGTTTTGACTTTGAGTGCGTTTTCTGTCGATAGCACCCTATCTAGTGATTTGAATATTACAGGTTGCCACTTTAAAAGACTGAATAAGAATGTTTACTCAAGCACCCCTGACAGCTCTCTGGTTAGCCAAGCTGCCCCATTTTCCATGAAAAGTGCATTTGTGGGTGTATGACTTTGGACAGCCAAATTAGTCCATTTTGGCTATTATGAGGCCAGATGCGTGCCATCACAGAGGCCGCTGACAAAGCCATCAGTCATGAATGGGAGGTGTGCATGGAGAAAGAAGCTCAGTGAGCTAATAGTCTCTACCAGCCCCATTTACAGCAATGACATTTTTGTCTCTGTGTTAAAGCGATGATGCTTATCACTCTCAAACAAGGTCATTTGTGGCAGCCCTTTAGTCGGTACTTTCAGCTGTGAGAGACACTTCAATGCTTAACCGCAATAATGTTACACACACACACACGTGTGTATTGTTAAAGTTGAGTGTTATGGATTGTTTATGAAGCACCTAACCAACATAGCCGAAGCATTTCAAAAGGTAATCAGCAATATACAGCATTTTTTATTTATTTTTTATTATCGCTGTAATGGCATACTGTGTGTGTATATATGTATATATGTAAAGAGAACGTATATATGGTTAAGGTTATATTGTCTATATCAAATAATTCAAACTGCGTGTGTAAAATAAAAACTACAAGTAAAAACGTTTTTAGGTTGATTTTTTGAAATATATTTCATTAAATAATTAAATGTTATATAATAATGAATAATATTTAATTTGGTATAGGCCATTTATTGAAATTATACCATTATTCATTATACCATTTATTATATATAATATTAGATGTAATATTATATAATATTCTCTATTTATATTTATAAAATATTACATAGATAGATAGAATATTATATAGTATGCATGTCATTTTAAGAGGAACTCGTTAACTATTAAATCATTTCTCAACTCAGATTACATGTATGCTTTAATGAGAATAATCCCACAATGCATACCATCAATCAAATTCAATTAATTACATTAATAAAAAAAAGAAAAGTTATGTAAAAATAGAGTATTCAACATTTTTTAGACTCTATGGTATCAATGAGCTTCTGCTATACTACATAGTACTGTCCTATAGTAAAGTGTGGTAGAAGCTATTTCTAATATCTCACACCTATAATCTAGTTTGTAGTATATTATATACATACCTCTAGTAAACATAACATTTTAGTATATTATATTAAAATATTAAAAAATCTGTGTAAAAATGGATCAGATCAATATTGCTTCGTCCCCTCGTGGAACACCTACTTCATTTTTTGTGCTTCATTTCCTCACAGTTTCCACAGACAATGTTGCACTGGAAGTTGGGCGCTTAGGCTAAATGTGAAAGCAATCACGCTGTCCATCTCACGTCCTACTGTACGTAGGTAGTAGAGAGCAAGGCTAGGTTTCAGAACATTGTGTCCTGATGCAAATTGTGTTTGTTTGGTTGTTTTTTGGGGATGAGGGAGGGGTGTGAAATGCATAAACAGTCTGATTTGTCAAGCTTGGACAAGGGGTATGAGAGGAATGAGAGAGCAGTGAACCAAACCTCACGCCGCGAGCCAAGAATGCGCTAAGTGCTGATGCTACAGGAAAACAATGCAGATTGCTTGATGCCAATCTCCAGTTTTTGCCTCACCGTGTGAATTAGGGGACACGCTGCTATTCACAGGCAAAATACTCCTGCATATTTTAGCACTGCTGTTCAGCAGGAATGTGGCCTTCTAAAAGCTCAGCGTTCCAGCTAAGGAGCTGTTACAACGCATACAGTAGGCACTCACAAACTATCGCCCCGGGCTTGAGGGCACACAGCGGCCAGTCAGACAGGCCATGCCCCTGTTTGCCGAGGGCAACAACTGGGTCTTTAACCCCCAACACTTCTCACTTTTAAGGATGTAATGGTCTGTCGGAGTCGTAGGCCTCACATAGCAGCCCTAATGGCGTGTTTCTCTCTGTGGCAGCCACCAAGGACCTCTGCTGCCAGACTTGTTATTATCTTGATATGAAGTGCCCTGCTTAGAAATCTCTCCACTCTCTTTCCATCCTTCTATACCCCTGTTTCTTTGCTTTCATTTTTTTGTATCCCTTTGGCATACATCTTATTGTTTGACACCCCCGCGTGGCCAAAGCCGGTGAAATAACAAGGACTTTGAAATTACCTCGACTCCTGGCCTACACACTGAATGTAACTTTGTCATCGATGCCTGCTAGTGGACATAAAAGTGATTTATGTGACAGGCACAAACATTGACAGCTGGGAAGTAAAGCAGGGCTACAAGCAGAGTTTGAGAATGCAATACACTACAGTTGTATGCTGCTCTTGTAAATATATATATAGATGTTTACAAAAGCTTGAAAACTCAATTCAAAGGCTGATCGGGTCACTTCTGCTACAAAAATTCATGTCCCTGTGATATACGTGTTAATATACTGAAGTAATTAGTCTTGTTATACCCTCAAAGCCTGTGACACTATTATACTGGATATCGTTTAGAATTATTATTATTTTTAATACCGCTCCTAGTCTTCCATTAATATACTTTAATGTGGATATTTTATTTTTCAACAATTTCTTTCTTTCAGCTTCCTCTCCCTTTAATGAGACACATTTTATTTTTTTGACAGTTTTTTTTTTTTTTAAATCATGGACAGATGTATAGTGGTGAGCGATATGACCAAAATCTGACATTAAAATATGATTAATTAGATAAATTAAATCTGGTCACCAGTGTCAATATCACAAAAAAAAACTAACACTAGATTAAATTAGAAAATTAAAAATGTTATTTTTTAAAAACAACAACTTTAACTGACTGAAGACACGTGATTAAATAAGTAAATAATTGCAATCCAAATACTACAGTAGAATAAATCAAATCATTGCATAAAGCAATCGAATGTATAAAAGACTGCATATTCTTCACAGTTTCTTTTTATTAAAATGACAAAAATTATTTAGGTCACATTTTCTTTCTCTGCATTTTTGTTGTTGATTCTTGTACCCTGGTGCTGCAGTAACTATTGTTGCCTTTGTAATTATCATTGTAAGTATTATTTTTTTTTTAGATTTTTTTTTTTTTTGCAATTTGCCTATATGGGACAGAACAGAGAGAGGGATATATCCAGAAAGGACCACAAGCCAAGACTCGACTGTGGGTCGCCCCGAAGCACAACCGTGCTATGTTTCAAAGCTCTGCCCAAAAGGCTTTCTTCTCTGATGCAACCTTATGATTTTTTTGAAGCTGCAGTGTTTAAAGGCCCCTTATCAAAGGAATAGCAACAGTTCTCTGTCTTGTTACCTCAGATGCTGGTGAAAGCGATTAAATGGTTAATTCACAAATCCAGCATGCTTCTTTTCAAAGCAAAAAGATGGTGTCATGCATTGATCTCATGACAGGGTTTAAATGGCATTTAAAGGGCGATCCAGGCCTGTTCTGGGGGAGAGAAAGATAAGTGCGGCTTGTGCTCTGTAATAATGACACACTCACACACTAGCATCCAGTTTCTGTGTGTCGGGTCTCTAGTCAAGCTCACCGTGCCGCTCAGCGCCACATCATACACAGACAAAAACAATTAGCATTTAATTTGATGCTTGGGTAAGAAAACAAGGAATGAGTGACACACCATGTCTCGGCTCTCATCCGAAAACCATCCCATTTCAAAAAGAGAAAGCAACGTTACACACCAGGAACTCCTCTCAGACCGAGCAGCATCGCGCCACAGGAATCGGCATGCGTGACTGCTGCTTCAAAGCTGCAAATATGGCACCTGAACAGATGCAGAAGCAGAAACAGAGCGAGAAACACTTAACCAGCCCTGCTGCGTCCTTAACTGTAAATGCAATGTTTACCCACAAACAACATTTCAACCCCTGAGGGGACAAGTAGGTACTGTGGTTAATTATTTGTAAACATTTAATTGCCATTTACACCCCAGAGAATTGCTCCGTTCACCCCAGCAGGACACTTGCACATCCTCATCAAGCATTAATCAAGCAAGCTAAATGAGGCCTCCCCATGATTCCTCGACTCTGTGCTGTCGAGACAGGGGGTGATGCTGGATTGTTACTCATCGATAGCTTGAAGAAAGCAAAATGATACGGTTTAGATTAGCAGATCACCAAGAGGTTTGGAGTTTAATGATGTCACAAAGATTTTGTGCTTTGTTTATGGCAGGATTTAGTACGCAGAACTCCTGGACGACAACTTCACATTATATTCTGGTATTCATTTTTGCATCAGTGTTTGATCCATCTATATGTTTTCCTCCCAGTTTATTCGTCTTAATGGAAATAGGAGGTTAAGTGCGTATTTTGGCAATTTTTGTTGGTCATCCAGAAAATCTATAACAGTTTTAAGAATTGTTTTCCACAAGTTTGTACTAACACACAGAAAGTGCACAGATTCATTCATTTAAACACAAGACACCATCATGGTAACACGCAACACTTAAATAATGCAATAAACTTTAATGAAACAACAGAAAATGTACACCGTAAAATAGGGGTGGGCGATTTCTCGATTTTTAAAATATATCTTGATTTTTAAACTCTATATGAATTTTAACATATCGTAGATATCGATATAATGTTTATATTTAATTTTTACCACTTTGCTTGTTTGCCTTTCTTGCCTCCTTGCTTTTGTTCCCCCTCATCTCGCCTGTCGTCTCATTAAACATGGCGGCGCCTGCGACCAGCATGGAGGCTACTTGGGTTGGGTACTGTACTTTATCAATAGACTTTTTAAACTTTTTAAACCTTTCATGCAATTCCATGATAAATCATTCAAGTGAACAGTTGTACAGTTTCATATTTATTTGCATATTGTATTATTGAATGTGAATTATGAGTTGATTGTTTCTTCCTTTATTGTTTTACACTATGTATTCAGGGATTTTAAAAAGCTCTTTGATCTGAACTGCCTACCTCTGAGTTTCAATAAAAAATACTTATTTTTGCAGTAGGTTTTGGGGGGTTATTTATCCTGTAAAGATATCGAGATATATATCGTATATCGAGATATATTTTTTGGTCCACATCGCCCAGCCCTATGCGTGTTCACACAGACTATACATAAGGTCAACGTACCTCCATGTGTTCCTTATCTGATCTCTGACTGATGAGAGAGTTGTACTGAAAGATCATTTAAGAAAGATGGAACTGTTATTTATTTAGTGCGAACATCACTTAGCATGCTTAGAGAAAAAAAAAAAGATCGGTGACTTGCCAGCTGGGGGGGTGGTGGCGCTTTGAGGCGATGCATATGGTGTTCATTTCATTGACTTTCAAGTAAAACTGGCAAGATGACTGAAAAAACAAACAAACAAGCAAACAAAAAAGAAACAAAAACAAAAGTGTACTTAAAAGTGCAAAATTCTGCAAGCATAATGGTCTATAGTGCAGCTGTGTATAAAGCTTTTAAATTTAAAAGGAGTTTTTACAGATATTTTAAAATCAAAGCTTAATTTTAAGCTCCATTTAGATGCATTTTCTAGACCGAAAACTGTTAAACTAAAATATAATACTGAGCCTTTTTCAACGAGATACTGCCATGAAGCTAAAATGGTTGTAGACAACAGCTAAATTTCCCCAACAAAGAATTAACTTAAAGTCAAATATATCTCTATAAATCAAAAACAAAAAAAATATTTGATCATTTTTACAACATATGCAAAATAACAATAAGCATTAATATAGTGCAATAGGCTGTTTTATGAATTATAGGTCATATTGCATACAATATATATCAGGAAGACGCTGTCTATCGGACGGCTGCTTGGTTTGAAAAAGGCCCCTGCTATAATGGCATGACCTTTTTTCAATTAATAATGCATTAGCACATATAAAACGTTGAAAGGATATCATAAAAAACTTTTTTTTTTTGCATAGGCCTAAATATAACATACCAGATCAGGGTTCATGTCGAACTTCAGCTCAAAGCTGCGTATATATACTATAGCATTGTGCAGGCCTGTAAAAGACTCCATCTCCTCAATGCTGAAGAAACACAAAACAAAACTGTTTGAGTACTGTCATTACACTAAAACTGAAAGTAGTGCCTCTGTTCTCTGAAATTCACTCATGCAAGTGCGAAATTCAAGGCAACAGTTGCTGCAAGGCAGAAGATCAGAGCCCTTGTAACCACTAGATTATACTTATTTCAGCACGATTTTCACTGGGCCCGATTATCCAGATGAGTTAGATAAAAACAGGGGCTCAGGTGTGTAGTGAGTGGTGTCATAACAGAGGATTAATAGGTCCCTCACTCCTGCAGACGCTCCCACGCGGCGTCGCTCAGCACCGCGGGAATGACAGCGCTCCCATCGGACATGAACAGCATACAAGCATCTGTGTGCTCCATCCGCTGCGAGTCCGATATATCACACACCTGACACACACACACACCCGCACTTCAGTACTCACACGAAACTTCATATATATGATCACAGACATCCCCTACTACTTACGCCGACAACGTTGGCTTTTACAGTAGTTTCGCACTGGCTTTGGCCGTAGTTTTGGATGAGTTTCTCGATCCACGGCTCCAACTCAGCCATGCGGCGACGTTTTATTTTTGGTGGATTCATGGCGTGTAACTAATCCGTTTCTCTCCGCTAGTGTTAATACAATAAACGTGCTCACCAAGTCTTCGCGCCACCTTACTGAACATTGATGCTATATTTTTGTTCCGTGTAGAAAACTAAAATCGATGCTTTGAGTTCCGCTACAATCACATATGTTTAAATCGTTGATGCCCTCCTGTGGTAGCAATGATTATTAAAAAAAAAAAAAAAAAAAAAAAAAAAAAAAAACATAGATGAGTACATGTTTGGGTACTGTTGTTTATTGTCAGTAAGTCAAAATACAACTTATAAAAAAGAAATATACCCAAAATAATTCCTTGATAACATGAACATGCCCTTTCCTGTGTAAACCGGTTACAACCAAACCTTTCACTAATGGCAAGAAATGTGATGGGAAGAAATGATTTGTTGTCAATAAAAAAAAGCCACCCTTACAAATAAACTAGTTTTCTAGTAAAAAAAAAACACCCCAGTGATTAACATCACCGTGATTAAAACTTCGACCTACGAGTGAAAACATGCACACAGCAATATGATTATAAAAACTGCACTAAAAAGTTGTTTTTAAAAACAAAGCATTTCATAAGAACATTAAATCCACTTTCCACAGCAATTAACTCTCGTCATTATGGTTTCACCTGTAAATAAAAGAAACAAGCGAGACTGAGACTTCACTTAGCAAGGTCATGAATACAAGCTGCCAACTTGAAAGTTGCACATGAACAATTGATTTTTTTTTTTTTTTTTTTTTTTTACATCTGTTGCAGTTTTGTATTGAATACATGAGAATGATACTGCAGGACTATGTTATCTATAATATGCAGACAATATATAGGAGTAGGCATGTAAATATAGGTAGGTGTGTTACCTGCAAATTCAATGATTCGTTCAGACTCCCACCCATCTTCTGTAAGCTCTCATGAAGCCCAGATTTCAGAAGTGTGTAATCTGGTTTCTCAGTATACTGCAGGCTCATTACATAAGACAAGTAATTTTTTAATGCACCTAAATTGCAAAAAACAAAAAAAACAAAGTAAAATTAAACATGTAAGCACTAAGCACATGAAATGAAAATAGAAATAAGCATGCTTACATGAAGCTTTCTTCTGTTTGTAATGGCCACTCAAAAGTCCAGTGATATCAGAAATATATCTGTAGGCAGGCAGAAAACATTTCCAACATAAAAGCAGTTTACATTGATTTGTTATATAAACTATTGTCTTAATGTATTATTAATGTAATAATACCCCCCCCCCAGATAATATATTTTAATTCTAACTTTATTATTCAAATTTTATTCAAGCCCAATTATTCAAGATTTAAAAATAACTTATATATTTTTCCTCGTAAAGTATTAACAAGCTTTAAAACATAGCGTAATAGTTCCCTTTATATTTTAACAAGGTGGTCCATCATATTTAGGGGTCCTTAATATAAAACACTTATATATAAAACATTTTGCTCACAGTAAAGGTTTGTTTGTCTTGAAGATTACCAGTTATGTAACTGTAAGTTGTGACCAGTCTTGAAAATGAATTGATGACTAACTTGTAGGGCTTGTTTATGCAACCGGCCTCTCTCGAATATAAGCCTGATGAAGATGTTTTTGTGGTTTTACTGACCTCTCCTTCTCTGCAGCAATGGCCGTTTGAGAGAGCTGACTCCAGGTTAGTGAGCCTGTCATCCAATACAGCATACAGTAACCCAGAGACTGCAAGTCACTGCGACGAGAGGGACCTGCAAAACACCAATACACATCCAAATTAGACTCTCTTTCTTGCATGCATAAAGTAAAGGCAATGAACAAGTGATGCTCACCAGCTCCCTTGTGAGAATCCACGCTGATAAAGATAATGTTACCCTGGTGTGCAGTGCGACTACCCTGTCTATACTCCACATGCTTTCCACCAGGACAAAACCTAAATGCATGACCAAAGCCTGACAAAAAAACCTACCAAAAAAAAAAACCAAGCAAGCACTTTAATACTTAAGTAATATATAGAGTATGTTCAGTTCATAAGGAAAATGCTGACCTCTGTGTGATGCTCAGTGTTGATGTAAATATTTCCAGCATGGATGTCTGCATGGGCATATTCCTTCTCATGGATGAATTCCAGTGCGTCCAACTAAAAAACACATACTATATATACACAACCTTTTCATAGAGAATGGCGTGTCTGGGAAAATAGAAACAAATCTGAACGTGGTTTAATAGGACACTCACTAGTCGCAGTCCAAGCTGGAGCAC
This sequence comes from Enteromius treurensis, assembly GCA_032275025.1. Lineage (NCBI taxonomy): Eukaryota > Metazoa > Chordata > Actinopteri > Cypriniformes > Cyprinidae > Enteromius > Enteromius treurensis. The sequence goes on along the minus strand of JAUCMU010000125.1, from coordinate 11,772,652 downwards.
AGCTTTCTCAGACAGAGTACTGTTTCCTTCATCAATGACTGTCTGTAGAGTTTGACCCATGCTAGGAAAAACTAAAAACCTGCAGGAAGTGAATATGGTTATGATTAGATCCCACAGTGAGATCATGCGCATTTAACTGTTTTTAATCATCCCACACAATCATAAAATGCGGCGCGCTGATGATGCAAGATTATGAAGATCAGTGAAATGCAAATCTATGATCAAAGACATCCGTCTAAACATGTACAAAGACTAGCAGTATTACAGATGGGGTGTGGAAAAAGTTATGTAATACATCCCTCCGTTTCTCAATCGCAAAATGAATCCACACCAGTGAACGATACCGTCTGTTTATTATAAGCTCAAGCACGTCTGCCGCTTTAAATTCTCAAGCGCGTGATGGAAGGATTGATTCAGGATCAGCTGGAAAAGATAATTCTAAAAATTATTCCCAACGATATCGTTTCTCTAGTTCTTTAGAACGGTATCTTTATTGTTATTGTGCTTGGTGTGAACGGGGCTTAATACATGTTCGGTGATGAAGAAATAAAACAATATACTGCCTACAAAAGGCATTTTTGTAATGAAACTACTTGTCTGACAGAGTAACATCTTGTCTTGAGGCTTTTCTCGCTTTGTATTGACATCTATGAATATATGGGTATTGCCATTCAAAACTTTAAGGTCAGCAAAACTGTTCAATGCTTTTGAGAGAAGTGTCTCACCAAGGCTGCCTTTATTTGAGAAAAACAAAACAAAACAGTAAAACAGTAATACTGTAAAATAGTATGAGGAAATCTAGTTTAATATATTTTTTACAACAAATATTCCTGTGAGGGCAATTTTATTAGCAGCCATTACTCCACAATCCTTTAGAAATCACTCTAATATACTGAATTAATATTAAAAAAACATTTCATTTTATCAATGTCGAAAACAGCTGAGCTGCTTCATATTTGGGGGAAAACCAAGCATACATATTTTCAGGATTCTTTGATGAATAACAAGTTCAAAAGAACAAAATAATATGAAACAGATTATTGCACGCATCTTTACTGATGCATTTTTTCTTTCAAATTTACATTGTCTGGGCCCAGACATTTAAACAGAAGTTTGTAATAGTCTATATTAGTTTCCAAACATAAGGATATAAACCCACATACCGATATGCTTCATGAAGACCAAACCCTACACAAGATGGAATCCCAAGAAAGTCCAATTTGTGCAATTTCAACCATTTTTCCACTATTGACAAAGAAAAAGAAATTTGTGGTTGTAAAGCATGTAGCTGCTTATTGTTTGCATTATGTATCCATTATGCATCTGCTTAGAAGTGCAAAAATGACTGACCTGCATCAGGTTTAGCTGCTCTCAGATGGAAGTTCTGCTCATTAAACAGGTGTCCCTCTTTAGCCCCCTGAGAAAGAGAACACGTCACGGACCTTCTTCACAAACACATGTACACAGACACACAACACTGTGTGAACAGCACTCACCAGTCGCAACATATACTTGCAATCATTGAAGTCTGCTTGCTGATTTGCCTGGCACACTAGATGAGATCAGATAAAATACAATATTAAGATTGGTAACCCATCTGTGAGTCCATCTAAAGTGCATAGATAGATGCATTCGCTCATCTCATTAATCCAGGATAAGATAAATACACATACACCTTACCTGCATATGCCATATCAAATTCTGTTTGCCACAGAAGTTCAACCAGCTTCCACTTTTTGCCAGATTGGTCACAAACCACTGTACCCTCCGGGATAGGCTCAACAGCGCACACTCGCTTCCTGGCTTTGCATTTGGCTAAAAACCCACAAAATAAAATGTAGCAATTTTTGCCATTTAGTATGAAAAATGGGATGAAATGTGATTCTATAAAGTTCATCTTACATGGGCTTTGAATAACCAAAGCCGTTGGCTTCGCCTCCTCATCTTTAACCAGGGGGGAAGCTTTGTGTTTTCGAGTTGACCCCAATGATGTCTTATCTGAAATAATGCAGCACACAAAACATTTCAGGCCACACTATTAAAAATCTCCTAAATATGTATTTATTTGTACACGTGTGTCAAAAAAAAAGTTATTGCATTTATAATAAGTCATATTTGCAGTTCAGTACATTACTAAGCACGAAAATCTACTCTAATTTTCTATAGCTAAAAAAAAAAAAAAAGATACCCAATCATAATTTGAAGATATTGTAGTTTCCCAGAACACAACATCTCACCTGGAGTAACTGAAAAAATTGGTTTGACCTCCTCTTGTACTTTAACCTGGGGGGATGCCTTTCCTTTTCGTGGAGATTTCAGTGACTTCTTTTCTGAAACAAAGAAAATGTTTTTCCACATCAGTACTCAATTTTAGAGCACTATAGATTCATAGCACTACCGATTTGCGTTTGAAAGATCGTTTCACGTGATAATGTATGCTGATTTTTATTCAAAACAACAGGAGCCTCTAATTAATTTCCTTCAGCTACAATAAAACATGCAAATTTTGAGAGATAACGTCTAGTGTTTCACATTATAGCGTGTCTACCTGGGGTTTGGGTTATTATAGCCGATGTTGTCTGTGACCCTTCTTCCTCCTCTTTAACCAGAGGGGATGCTTTTCGTCTTCGGGAAGATGGCAAAGACTTCTGATCTGAAATTTAGCAGTCATCTTTCACACAAATTCTAGCACGTCTTCAAAGCCTTTGTTTCTACAACAGAAACACTCAACACCCTCACTCACCGAAAGAGTTTGTGGCTGTGCTACTCAAGGTCTTTCGCCGGGTTGTGCGCAAAGGTGGGCGGTTCAGAGCAGATTGTGAGGAGTCTCCAGCAGGATCGACTACAAAAATAGTGTGGATTACCATTCAGTCAATACTCACTTTAAAAAGAAGCAACTGAGGTCCAAATGAAAGCTCGGTCAGATTGCAAATACACACATTTGCAAGTATTTTTGCATATACTACCATTCAAAACATTTGGGTTGGGAAGATTGTTTTTATGTTGTTTAGACTCTAAAGCTCACCAAGCCAAAATAAATGTTTATAATTCTCAGGTTAATTTATTCAATCGGTGAGTTAAATGCTGATATTACATCAAGTCCACTGTTGGGAGTTGGGAAATCAACAGTGGCTAAATAAATGACAAGTGAATACTAAAAACTGGACCATGCCATCCACTGAATTTACCTAAGAATCAATACACGGTTATCTGATCATTGTGGATATGAAACCAGCAAACATTTTTTCCACTAAACAGTTGAAACGCACTTAAGTATTTAGGTTCTGAAGAAGACATGAATCAAAGCATTATCATCTTGTTATGCTTCTTTGATTATGACTCTCAAAGATAACAAACTGTAGCTTAAACTTTTCAAATCAATGGAATAAAAATAAGTTTGTATTTACCCTCCATGGCGGTCTCAGCTGAAAGCACGACGTTTAAATCTGTCTCGGGTGTCTGTGAAGCTACAGCTTCTGGCAGGTCTTCTGGTAGTCTCCCACCACAGGATGGACAAAATTTGAAACCGGACTGTAACTTTGAGCCACACTGAGGACAGAAGTTCAGCATTGTGAAGGCGAATTGGAGGAGGCGGGTGGAAATGTCCCTCGGCGAAATGTTTTGACAGACTAAAAACTCCTCCAACGATAACGTTATTTCCAAACGTTGTGACTGAGAAGTCAGCCTTCTACAGACATTTGCGACCGAACCTCTGTAACTGACACAAGTCACGTGATTATTTGCGGCTGACGTATTACGGTGGGTGACGAGGAACAGAATGCGTTGTTTCCCGTTATGCCGTTTTTACAAGCATAGGCAAGACGAACAATATATAAAAATTGCCTGAATATTTCTAAACACGTTATGACTTCTGAGTACAGAGAATAAGAGTAAACTTATTCCTATATTAATGTGTGACTACAAGACTTTTAATTTGCTGAACATAATAGATTTTTTTTTAATTACTGGAAACCAAACAGCTCTAGTGAGAAAGAAAATCTAAAGAATTTTAATGGCCGAATTTGAATTTGTGGGTGAGCTCAGGGACGGATTATGGACCGGGCCAGTAGGGCTGCTGCACAGGGGCCCTTGGGGTACAGAGGGCCCCTAGCCCAAGAGCATGGGCCCAGGATCCCATACGAATGTTGTGCGAATGTTGTCTGAACGTTTTGCACAGGGGCTCATGCAAACATTCCTCCCAGGGCCCCACACAGACCATAATCCATCCCTGGGTGAGCTATGCTTTAAATTCTAGATTTTCTTTTTCTACCTACCTTGATCTTTATTTGTGTTTTCAGCATTTCCATCATACCCTTTCTTCCATGCAGAATCTAGTGAGACCCTGTGGCCATTTTCAAAAGAAAATTTTATGGTAAAATTTTAAATCTTTGCTTTAAAAATACCTGAATGAAAAAGCTTTAATACTAAGACTAATAAAACAAAGCTAAAAGGTTTTGACAGCTGGATCTTCTATGATTGAAAATGTGATGCTCAAATGCTAAGCAATAGGTATAAAAACATTTACATTTATCAGACGCTTTCATCCAAAGCGACTTACAGGTGAGCAGCTGGGGGAATGGTGCCTTGCTCAAGGGTCTCATCTCAGTCATGGTATTGAAGGTGGAGAGAGCTGATTACTCACTAACCCCACCCACAATCCCTGCCGGACCTGGGACTCGAACCCACAACCTTTGGGTTACAAGTCCAACTCCCTATCCATTAGGCCATGACTGCCCCCTGATTTTATTGGGTTGAAAATGTTTAGATGGTTGAATTATCACAAAAAAAATATTAAAGCTGTAACCACCTTGTCAGCCTTTCCATTAACAAATAAAACAGTTATTAACTCAAGGACATGAACAATGCAAACGGCACAAATGACTGAAAAAATGACATTTCCTGAAAGTTTTCTTTTTATTACCAGTGCAGAAATGTCCAAAATCACTTGAATACATTCACACACTGGTCAATTTTGGAACAAACATGAACTTTTTTGTGTTAACACTCATATATTTATATTTATGTACAGCGCGAGTAGATTCAGTGAAACTGGTTTTCTAGATATGTGACATGAAAGGCATTATTACGAATCTCTATTTTAATGGCAGGTAATCTATAATTCGCATGCATGTACTTGTTTGAAATCCTGTTAGGTTAAGGTAAACTTTCATTTAGCTAAACAAAATGCAACATCCTGGCATTTTCCCCCGCTCCCACTAACCCCATCGCCCCAATCCAAATCATTCTTGTAAAAATAAAAAGGGTAAAGAAATAACTATTTCCATAAAAAGGAAATCCTTGTTTCCTTTGAAACAGACATACTGAAGTATATCAACAATTGTAAAATCCAGAGGTCTGTCCCTGCGCATGAGAATTTTTCCAAGAGTCCTGTTCTTGTTTCTGCTTCTCCAGCTCCTCCTTTTCTTTCTGAATCTCCTCTTTCTCCTTCTGCAGCTCCTCTTTTTCTCTCTGGAGTTCGTTCTTCTCCTTCTGGAGGTCTTCTTTTTCCTTCCGCAACCTTGCGTGCTCCTGCTCTTGTTCACATTTCTGGTTCTGAAGCACTCTGCGCTCCGCATCCATTTCACGGAACTGCTGCAGTAACTCCTTCTGCAGCTGTATGCTCCGCCCCTCTTCCTGCTGGACACGCCTCAACGCCTCTGTCAGCTCCCGTTCTCTTTCCAATATACGCACACCCTCAGACCACTTAGCACCTAAGGGACAAAAAAGGAAAACAAAAATTAAAGCCTTTAATATAAGCACAGAGGAATAATAATAATAATAATCAAAAAAAAATCCACATGGACCTTTGTGCTTTGTTCCAAAGTCTCAGCTTTCAAATTCGGTCCAATTTATCACAAAATTCAAACAATAAATGTCATCTTGATGCGATTAAATGTGCCATGACAAATTAATTCCACAGAAGTGTGAGTCATCAGTTCCAGTTTAATAAATGAAGCATGAAATACACACGACCAAACATCAGAAGATATGTGGAAAAACTAAAATGTATCAAGTTTGATGTAATTACATAAATTAGCAAAGAAACACATAAATTAAAAAAGGTTGTGATCATGTTATCTAGAGGTCATGAGATGCAAAATTCACTTATATGTTGTTTGAACTGAAATGTGTGTTGGCAGTGTGTGTACCCAATGGTAAAAACCCACCCAATGTTTTTTTAATCCCAATATAACTCCTTTTTCATATCAAGCCGATCTCAGGTTTTTGGGTGTGCGATGTCACACAGACTCAGACTTCAAAAAAAAAAAAAAAGCTGCCAAACGTTTGAGCGGATCTGTTGTTTAATGTTATAATGAACATAGTCATCTATCCCTCGATCTACTAAATGTGTCTATGTATGCGCAAATCAAACCAGCCTCACCTACCGAAAAAGTTGATTTTTTATTTTTTTTAAATTGAATCTTTGCAAATTGCCTTTCCTTTATAAACAAAATATAATGTAGACTTTTCATTAAGACCCTAAACAATCATATCTACTTGGGCATCCGATGACCCCATTTATTTAGTGCAGTGCACCAAATGCAGTTATTTAGTGTTCACCGTTTACCATCAATTATATATGCAATTATATATGGATATTCAAATATAATTACTTTGAATAAATGTGCAATTAAGCTGTGTACAAACACTTTAGTTTAATTTCAGTTCAATGAGATTTATATTTTAAAATAAAAAGCAGTTGAACATAATGGCCTCTGTTGTCAATTCTAACCTCTAACATTATGATAATACACCAAAATTATAGGGTCCTTGTATAGTTTACAGAATCGGTAGGAAGAGATTACCACACTATTGGTAGTAATTAGTATTCATTCTGTATAGGCAGCTGTTGGTACAGAAATGTAGTATCAGTGCATCCCTAGTTATTAATATATATTTTTTTTAAAACAAAGAAAATTAAAGTTTTTTTTTTTTTTTGGCATATATATTAATTTGTTTTTATAATTAGTTTATAATGTATGTATAGTTTTCATATATTTTATGATTATATATTAGTTTTAATTAGCCTACTTTAGTGCATCATGGGCAATAACTAAAATGAAGTTGAGGTTTTTCTTATATAGGCTATTTTAAAACATTTAAAAAGTTTAAGTTCTGGTTAATTATAATAACAATATATAATACTATAATAACTATAAAAGCAATGGCTCAACAACCCTTTTGACACAAAACGTTAAACAAGAACACTGAGAAGAGGTAAAAGCAAACTATACCTGAATATCTGTCTAGGCTGGTACTGCAAGGCGTACGGACATCGCGCTTAGGCGACACAATGTGTGATCTAGTTGGGGTCCCACTTGCTAATGTGGGAGAGGAGGCAAGGCGGCTCGGATCTTCAGATTTGCGTTTGTTAGGCCGCTTTTGTGGGTGATCCTCGAGTTGTGCAAACTCATTGGGATGTTTATGCTGTAGATGTCTGATAAGGTTACTTGTGCTACTCCGGTGCTGGATCTTCTCCATGCAGAGCAAGCACAGGGCTCGCGGCTCCTGGCCAAGCTTTCGATAGTGCACCCACACGGAGCTCCACTTGCGAGTATTAGCTGGGTTTTCATCCTCTTGTATCTCTTTCCCTTCCCCTTCATCAACAGGCCCCTCACCTTCCTCCTCAGCCACCTCCGCTTCAGTTGTCGCTTCTCCTGCCGCAGCACGAAGGATCCCTTTGATGGCTCCATCCATTTCACCATCTTCACCCACCGACTCCACCTCTACCTGCTGCTCATCCATCAATACTGTGACTTGACAGAGAAAAAGGCAAGGAGGAAAAAATTAGAGGTGTGGAATATTTTCACATGGCAAAAAGCACTTAAACTGAACCTGTGACACTACCTTTAAATGCTTATTCCTTGTGTTTGAAGAATAGATAAAGACAGACTTAATTGCAGACAATAAACCACACAAAATATTAAAATGTGTATTTAAAATTGTAATAACCTGCATTTAAATATTTAGCATTAAAATGTTTAAAAATAAAGTTATGCCAAGCTAAAGGTGAACAAAACATAAAACAAATGAGGGCAAAATATGCTAAATGTATAACGTTTAAAAATATGTATATATATATATGTTGCCCTTTTGAGGTACACAAGATCAATCCATGAAGCAGCCATCCGCTAGATGACGACAGAAGAGAATGTTGCTAAGCAACAAAAGCAATGATTGGAGCACTACTGACATGATCTACGGGTGCTGCACGTCATAGCCGTTTCTATTCCTCCCTGTCTATTTCTATACGTTTTAAAGTTATATAACGTTAATATTAAAACAGGCATAGCAAGCGACAAATAGTATCAGCTTTAACAAGCGACCCTAAAACGTTACTTTTAGACTTTTTTTTGAATAATCGCGCCCATCCGGGAATGTGACATATGGTGCATCACGTGACAACATCAGATCAAATACTGCTCGATACAATTCATTATTTAGAAAGCCACAGGCGTTATATACAACTCACTTATCATAGATGGTTATTAAGTAATATAAGATTTGATACTCCATACAAAACGGGGTCGTTAGGCTTTAATGTTTTCCGTCAGGTTTATTGTGGACAAGAGGGGGCGGGGAAGCTCTTTCAGTCAGAGCACCGTATATTGCTGATCCAAATCAGCGACACGATTCAAAAGATTCATTCGTTTGACTGAACGAGTCGAATCGAATCGACTCCAGTCGGGGAAATTCGTTAGAGAGACTAACAAATACGCAAAATTAGTCTTCTAAAAATGGGCGACGCAATAGACAATTGTTTGAAGAAAACAACATGGCGTCGTTGCGACATCCACCCAAAGCCCTGGCCTAAGCGAAACTCTCGTCACTTTGACTAAAGACTCTGTAAAACGAACCCGTTCTCACGGAGGAGTCGATACTGAATCTCGCGGTCACAACGAGCGCTGTTTTGAACGATAAAGAGCCTATGCGTTGGCTTTGGATTTACATATGATGAGTTTTAAGCACGTGCACAGCAAGCCAAAATGGAGGGGAAACATCACAAATCAAATTAAAAATGTATATGTCATTTCTAAGATCCATAACCAGCCAGCTGCCTGACTGACGTATTGGTAACGTTATAATTACATTGTGACACTGTACATGATGGTAAGCACAACAAAGCAATAATTGAACATTTCATACCTTCCACGCAACCACTGTCGTTGCGTTTGGATACCGCATCTGTCGCGGGCTTCCTTTTGTCCAACGAGGAAAAATCAGAGGGGTGTTTCGTTCGTAAATGGCGAAGCATGTTTGTCGTGTGACCAAAATACAAAACCGTCTTCATACAAAGAAGACACAACACTCTTCTGTCATCTTCAGCTTGGAAAAATGACCAGACTATACTTCGCTTTCGTGCCGCCATTTTCGAGCTAGCCGACTTTCAATACTGACTGTCTGATCGCCGTATTCTAGAGGATAACCTTCTTTGCGTTCAATTCTCGCGCATGCGCATAGGCTCTCATGCTTGGTCACTACCAGTCAATGAAAAAAAAAATATGAGGGAGACAATACTATAACGTTTCGTTTTGTGTGTATATATATATATATATATATTTTTTTTTTTTGTCTTTTAGTAGGGTGTACCTTTTCGTCTCCGATGTTAAATTGTAGGCTGTCTGTTTTAAGTTACTGTCTTTGAAGTTAGTGTCTTCGTTAACACGTTGTTTCTTATATTAATAATAATAATGTTAATTTACTGTTTACTGAATGATCTGTGACTGAACTAATCAAGGTTGCTGTGTTTAAGGTAAATATAAAACTACGTATCATATAAATACTATGTACGTAATAAGAAAGTTGTTAGGTTTAGAATTGAAAAATGTTTTAAAGTATACTGAATCTTAAGAACAAAACATTAAATTAAACGGTACAAATATAAGCTTCACATACGTTTAGAATCCTATTACTGTTGTGATTTTTAAAAATTTGCGAAACATATATTTTTTCTGTGCTTTCCCGTTATGCATAAATCACAATCTATGAGAATCCCAATCAGCCCTAGGACAGAGACAGAACATAAACTATGCAAAACTCGCGAGAATTGCAAACGAGGGTTACTATCTAGACACGACCCTTTAGCGCCCCCTTTAAAATACCAGCAGATATACATGTCAAAGCCACATCTAAAAAGGACAAAACAAGATAAATATTTGCTGTTATTCAGTAGGGATTTTAAAATATTTAATTAATATTTATTTTTTTACTCACATAGAATAAAAAGATCATACACACATTAACCTATCACCCTCTCTTAAACAGTGCAGACAAAATTCAGCAATAAAAATATAATTCAAAAAACTTTGTGCAGCTTTGTAAAACTGTTAACATGTCCAATGCACTGGACATCAGGCAATAAGTCACAATAGGTGTATTACAGTAAATGATATCTAGTGTCCAGCATAATAAGTTTATCAGTGCTGTAAAGTTCTCTCTCACACTCATATACTTAAAAAAACACTCAGAAGAGCACAAGCTTATCTTCACTACTCAGATAAAATATAAGCTCACATTTAAACCCATTACTAAAATACAAACTCAAAAGATCACATAAAAATAGGAAAAGCACAGAAATAGTTTTTCACAGATAAACTTTGCAATTCTTTTTTGTTACAGTCAATAAACAATAAAATAACCCTGAAACCAAAATTCCCATCCAGTGACGCAATTCCAGTGTTTTGCAGATGCGACCCAACTCTGATAAATTAAGATGTATGCATAAACTTATTAAATTATTTATATGTTTAAAATGAAAGCATAGTGGTTTTATTGTCTTGAGATAGCATGTGTGGAATGGGACCGTGTGTTTAGTGTTAGTTTGGCAGGGTTCTGTGGTTGTGGTTCGGGTCAACATCCTGAATCTTGACCTCCACTGACTCCCACTCTCCAGTGCGATTTGACCGTTTGATAGAATCTACAACCGTCTGTACATACAGGCCATCCTCGAAGGAGGCTGCCATGGAAACGGGATGTCGCACCCAAGAACGCCTGTCCTCTTGTGCCTGAAATGAGAGTCTGAGCTGAGTCACCATGGCGTTCAGTCCCCTGACAGATGGCCCTACAGCTTCTCCACAATCGCTCACAAGAAGCTCCTCTACTTGCATGCTGGCCCGTTGGCCGTACAGCTCTGTTCCTCGCGCCATGAGTCGTCCAGATGACCCCACAAGCATGATCTCATGCACATCTGTGCCCGGTAGATTGAAGTTTAACGTTACGCTGCAGACCACCCCTCCATTCATCAGCAGCTGAAAGCAAGCATAGTCATCTGCGGTAACAGAACGAATCCCTCCCGCAGGGCCTCCTTGACGTACAAACGTCCGGAGCATTCCATGCACTCGTACAGCTCGCCGTCCCGTGAGGTGGCTCAGGAGGTCAATGATGCAGGAGCCAACTGTGTGCAGGCCACCTCCCCCCATCAGCTCCTCCCATGCCCATCCATATGATTGGCTGAGCAGCGAGCCTCCATAAATACGTGCTTCACATACCTTTGAAAAAGAGAAGAAAATGTTTAGTGGAGGAGTTGATATTTTGACCAGTCTAAGATTTCTAATATGGTAACACATGCCCTTATAAAGAGAAGTTAAGATGTTTAGTATTTTAAGAATGGCTTGCATTATTATTATGCAAAATATATCGTAATAGTTGACCTTATATAAAATTGTAAAAGATTGTTTAAGGTTTTGCACATAGTATTACCAAAGAATAAAAAAAAAACAGCAAATACAGTAATATGAAATATATTTACAATTTTAACTGTTATTAATAATATAATTACATGTTTTGATATGTTAAACATTTAGCAGATGCTTTTATCCCATGCTGGATGCTGGATAAAAGAAAAACAATTTATCCACTGTTTTTAAATATTATTTATTATTCTAGTCTTCAGTGTCACATGATTCCTTCAGAAATCATTCTAATGTGCTGATTTTGTGATTCTTATTTTTATCAATGTTTCAAAGAGTTTCCAGGTTTTTTTTCCTAGAAAACACATATTTAATCCTAACATTTTTGTCATTATATAAATATCCCTAAACACAACTATTTAAAAAAAGTTTAGAATAATTAGGACTTTTTCATTTTCTTGAAAGAAGTATCTTATGCTTACCAAGAGAAACACTGTGAAAGATTATTACAATTTAAAATCATTTGTTTCCATTTCAATCTCTTTTAAAATGTAATTTAATGCTGTGATGGCGTTATTCTACTCTTCAGCCTCACACGATCCCAAGACTTTTAGTTCAAATAAATGTTGTTATAAATAAGCATATTACAGCGATTTACAGCATCCTTGATGAGTAATAGTATTAAGTTATTTCAAAAACAATCTTACTGACCCCAACTTTTTAACTGAATGTATACATCTTTTTTTCACCAATACCTGCAAGTTCCCACAATAACACTCTCCTAGCAGGCGCTTCATCTGGACAAATGCGGGCAGGAAGCGCAAGGAATTTCCCATGATACTCATAAGCTGTGGATAATATCTTGCGGCTGTCACCATCTTACAGGCATCTGTCAGAGTAGCTGCCTGCTCACTGATCACATTTTTACCTATACCTACAGAGAATGAGAAAAGAGAAGAAAATTATGATCAAAACTGCAAATGCTGCTCGTCTTAACAAGTTACTGCTTGAAGCAAGTGCTTTATCAGCATAATCTCAACTGCTGAGGGGTTCACTGTGATCTGAGAATGCAACATTTGAAAAAAAGCCCACTGTGGCTTGTGCCAAGTTGTAAAGTAAACAGTAGCACAGTAAACACTCTAGTTGAGTCCAGGAAGGAACCCAACCCAATCCCCGGAGACGACATGGACAATCAAGATAAGAAGCAAAAGAAAATAAGTCTCACCTAGAGCTTTTACCGCAATCTGACGTGTGTGTGGAGGAGGTGTCAATATGCAGACAAGATGGACTTCTGGATGTAGAAGCACATCATCTGTCTTGTTGGTGGAAAAGGGAATGTCCAACTCGCAGGCAAGTGACTCTGCTTCCTCTTGTGTACGCCCCCAAACAGCCTGAACAGGGAAGCCTTCCTTTTGGAGCAATGGCACTAAGGCACGTACTGTCTGCCCGGTTCCAAATACACCCACGCCCGGCAACATTATTATTCTAGCTTATAAGCAAGTCTGTGTCTCATTCCACACTGCTAATGTAATCTCTTTTGGCACAGATGCCCTGCCTGCGAAAAAAGAGAGAGAAACATCAAAGTTCACGGGCGCTGACATTTGCACAGGGATGCAAAATAATCTCTAGACACAGTGCATGTTGTTGCGTGCATGTCGACACCAAGCTCCAAGTTAAAATTAACCTCAAGGCCACTTCAGGCTATCACGATCAATACACAATAGAGATAAGGCACCATATAGCCCCACTGTTATCAGTGGCTCCAGTGACAGCTGTCAGATACAAGCCTGGGTATTGATGGCCTACCAGATGGTTTGCAATTTAATTTACATCCTAAAGGCTGTGCACCTGCCCAGCGAAGGCAAATGAGAAGCATGTTTGTGTTTCCTCTGTGTAACCACTAAACATTTCCTAGTAGGGAAACATCTATTTCTAGTAGTAAATAAATAGGTCCATCACATTCCTTAAGAACTGATAAGGAACAGCGAACTTGACGAATTAGAAACGTAAATTATATCAATTGTATGACCCATCCTAGAGGCACACTAATATTAGCATCACTTCCTCGCGCTAACCCGCGGATGTAAGGCGGGTAGGGTAACCCTTGGTTTTAAAGTTGAGCTTTTAAAGACATTTAACGTGTTCTATTGTACTTAAAAACTATGTTAACCATCAAACATTACACTTTCTAAGTAACCATGCCTCGTAGCAGATACATAGCGTAGTAGCTTAGCCGAAACCGCTTCATTTTAACCGCACGAAGTCACAAACACATCTATACGAGCTCGTGTCAAATTAGTGGCTCGGTTTTTATTTCTTTCTTTTATTTGTATTTTTATAGCGGCTCTGTTAGTTTCGTATGGGCTGTTACTTACAACAAACAAAGCCCTGGGATGCGATGGCGCCGGTGCTTGGAGAATGATGATGGCCAGAGGATGGGGACACCTCCCTCTCTTTCTGCTCCACTTTAGTCAGGGCTCTGCTCTCGTGTCATCTCAACAGCAGGAGGAAAAACAGGACAAACCCGTCACGCTTCCCCCCCACTCGACGTACGGGGTATTCTTCGGCCGTCTTGAAATTACGGTATGTTGTTTCATGTGTAAATCCACAGTCCTGCTGCTGCTGTGCTCGCTGCTCACAGCTGTGTGTGTGGGATGAATTCTACAGCGAGACGTTGGATTTTGTGCGCCTGCGCGAAACCGTCGGTTTATCTGCCACGCCCATAGCATGGAACTGAAGGTTTGGCACATTCTAAGAATCCAGTCTTGGTAAATAGGCTATATTCCTTAAAATTGTGACTCCCAGAAAATAACATTATTTGTACGCTTTCTAGACAATTATACAAATCTGAATAGAAATGTCTTTTTAATACTGTAGTAATATAGCTGGGACAAAAAATAAATAAATAAATAAAAATAAATAAATAAATCAAACCTCTGAGAAAATGAATAGAAAAATAAAACGGTTCATATGGCAATTTGTTAAAAAAGAAAAATGTAATAACCAACGAGAAAACATTTTGGGGGTAGTTCATCTAAAAATTAAATTTTGTCCTTGAAAACTTACTTCAACATTATTGAGGGGAAAAACAACAACATTATGGACGTCAATGGATACCAGCAACTGTTTGGTTACCAATATTCTTGAAAAAATTTTGCTCGGTGTTCAAAAAGCAACTGTTAAGGCTGAGTAAATGATAGAATTGAATTTTTTGGCGATCTATTCCTTTAAAAAATGTCTTTATCATAGGTACAATGAAAGGTTATGAAAATAAGTGACCTATATTGACCTCTGAGTAGATTCTTTGGACTCTCTATATCCCTCTCTTTATATGGTGTAAGCATAGGCTACATAATAAATCTTATTGGTCATGTTATTTTGAATGGCTATTAATAAATTACATACAATTATATCTATTCTCAGTTGCTCATGCAGCTACTGTGATGTAATACCTAGCTTAGGGCAGCCTTTCTGAACACGACACATTTCTTGAAAATGTTTGGTTTGTTTCAATTTAATATCACAGATGCTAGTTATCTGTATTCAGTAATGACTGTAATTATCCAGACAGTTAACTAGACATTATAAAGGGTTAATGATGTAAAGGAAAAGGTTAAAGGAAACAGTGCGTGATGCTGTTATTTATTTTATATGTTTAGTATGTGACCCTGGAACAGAAAACCAGTCATAAGGGTCAATTTTCCAAAATTGAGATGTATATTTAGAAACTGAATAAATAGCTTTCCGTCTGGTTTGTTAGGATAGGACAATATTTGGCTGAGATTTAACTATTTAAAAATCTGGAATCTGAGGGTCCATAAAAAAATTGAGAAAATTGCATTTAAAGTTGTCCAAATTAAGTCCTTATTACTAATCAAAATGTAAGTATTGATATATTCACAGTAGGAAATTAACAACATTTTTTCATATGACATGATATTTACTTAATATCCTAATGATTTTGGCATAAAAGAACAATTGATCATTTTGACCCATGCAATGCATTTTTGGATATTGCTACAAATACCCATGCTACTTAATACTAGTTTTATGATCCAGGGTCACATATATTTTATATGTTCTGTTTTTAATGTTTCCATTTCGTTCAGTGTAATATGGAATGCCACTCAAAGCACGCTAGTACATTGATTTGCAAAGGATGCAACTAGTCCAGTTTTAAGCATACAGACATAATTTCAAAATTATCTAGTTTCATTTACATTCAGTGCATTGTGAAGTCCTCCAAAAGCGCACATTTACGCAGTCGCGAGTCTGTCTGCCAGCATTTGAAACCAAAACAGGAAGTCGTAAGTATTGTGGGACGTGTAGTTCCGCTTGTAGGCCGCTGGTCTAGATAACAGCACACGAAGGAACCAAACAAAACAAAATAAGGGAAACTTCCAAGGACTGCAGTGATACTGGTGCATCTTTTACACGATCATGCCCGGCTTCACGTGCTGCGTGCCCGGATGCTACAATAACTCGCACCGGGATCGCGATCTGCGCTTCTACACCTTTCCGAAGGATCTCACTCAGCGAGAGATATGGCTGAAGAACATTTCGCGGGCCGGGGTTAGCGGCTGCTTCAGCACTTTCCAGCCCACCACCGGACACCGGGTCTGCAGCGTCCACTTTCCCGGCGGCAGGAAAACCTACACTATCCGCGTCCCGACGCTTTTCCCTCTGCGCGGGGTGAACGAGAGGAAGAGCAGGCGCGGCAGGAGCAGGAAGGTCTCTGCGGTCGTGCCCATCATCAGCAACGTCGTTTCCACCGTTAACGAGTCTGCGCCAGTGGAGGAAGAGGGGGACACCGAGAACACCACCGTGGTTCAGATAGGTCAGAACGGCCAGTACATCACGCCCGTGGTAGACCTCACCGCTTCAGAGGACGGCTCCTGTCTGGCTGCAATGGTGTCGGGATCCGGCGCAAACCTGACGGGAGGCAGCCCATCTTGCCCCGTGGCCGATTTCGTGCTGTGCGGGGTGGACCACTCGTACTCGCTAACCACCGGCACAACGTCCGCTGAACTGCTGAGGAAGCTGAACGAGCAGCGGGACATCATCGCGCTGATGGAGATCAAAATGAAGGAGATGAAGAACACCATCCGACAGCTGCGGGTCAACGAGGCACGGCTGCAGGAGGAGCTGCGGGAGCGGGACCGTCTGATCTCCGCCAATACCATCATTAAGAGGAAACTTTGACGAGCGACGCAGAGGAACGACGGACTAAAGACTCAAAGGGACGGTCTGTGTTCGCTGCTTCGGTAAGACAGGGCGACGACAATTAAGTATCATCGTAGTTCTCATTAAAACTTCCCCCAGGACTCAGAAGTGCTAGATAGGCTGTGTGTGTTTGTGTGTTAGAGCGCAGATACAGAGTTCAACCTGGATGATCCAGCTGTCCGGCACAGCGCTACACGGGGACTGAGATGAGTTCAGCAGACTGGTCCTTCTCTTTATATTTAAAGATGATACACGTTTGTGCTGTTGTGTTGTGTGTTAAAGGCAGCAGACCCCAAGATCTGCCTGCTGGCACACTTCATAACCATGTTACATGCACAGAGAGACTGCTTCTTAAGTGTGTAAGCAACTGTTTATTATTTGGGTTTCTTTCTTCATTTTTAATATCAGAGTGCATCAGATTAGAGCTTCTGGTCCAAATGAACCGATTCTTTACATGCAGGTAACGCAGTTAGAAAAGATGAATGGTTTGAAGTAAACTGCTTTTGAACTATAATTTGTGGGACTGTTTTTGTGCTATTGCATTTAAACAAATTATTTAGTTCAGAATCTCTTTTGTAAGATTCTTTTAAGACACAAATCCTGAATATGTTGTGCACTATAAAAGCTGTCATATTTAAAGGCATCATATTTATTCTAGGGAATTTCATTTGATTGAATTGGCTTCAGTAAAGCATCTTGAAGCAACCTTTTCAGTGTTTAGCAAAAAACAAAACAAATGTGTGCGTAAGATATTGCCCTTTAATTGTATGAAGAACGTATTTATGAAAGTCTGAGATTCAAAATGTTGGCCGGAAGAACATTTATTACACAAGTAAAAAAAAAAAAAAGTACAAATGTTCACACATAACACACCTCCATTCAAGTTACCCAATATACCTTTTCTGTGCAAAAACCTTAAGTGGGAAGTTTTTTTTTCATTTACTTCTGTTAGAGTCGTAATCTTTTAATGTCCTCACTGCGGAAATCTACCCTTAGAGCCAAGACTTGTCGAACCTCTGCAGGGGTCAGACGCCAAGTCAAAGGCCCAGAGTTGGGTCCCCAGTAATCCAGGATCTCAGACACCTGAAGGAAGAAAAACAACACTGTTCTTATACTCGTGGCCCAGTTTTCAATGATTAACATTTTAAATGGCTGTCAAAATGCCACATACTCTTTCTAAGTTGAGAATAGTTGCCATCTGCGTGAGTCGGGCAAACTTATCCCGGATGGTCCAGGAGGTGACCGAGGAGAGATAGGCAACCAAAGCGCGCAGCTCTTTATCAAATTGTAATCCACCAAGCTGCAAACCAGAATGGAGAGGACAGTTATTGTCACTTTTAGCCAGCCGTTGGGGGGACCGGGATTGGGAAACACTGTTTTAAGTCTGTTTTAAGGGTTTAAGTCTCACCCTGCTGAAGGTGCATTTGAACACAGTCTTCTCCATCTCCATGGCTATGAGACTGGTCATCAGGCTAGTCAGTGTATCATAGATGACTGGTGACAAGCCCACCTACAGAGAGGCATCTTTAGAATGGGTTTGTGTGAGCGTGTATTAAGTGGATTAAAATGAATTTACCTTAAACTCAGCCATAAGCTGCTCCAACTGGACAATGAGTTGCTGAACCCAAGGATCATTGGCTTCATACTCGCTGAACTCTTCCTAAAAAAAAAAAAAAAACTTATCCTCAAAAAGCTTCATAAGATGAGGAATATAACATCATAATTATTCTTAATATTTCAGATCATTGTTATAATATTATAATGTTATCATATCTTACCTCTTCAATATTGTGTGAGACAGACAGGAAGCTGCTTATCCAGGGTTTTACTTGTGGCCTAATAGAGGTGTTATTAAGCTCCTGTAGACCCTCCTGTACATACATAAACCATTAATACAAAATTTGATTTTTAACCAGTTACAAACAGATGACATACACAGACATTCAGCAGTTTGGGGCATACACAAACACACACACACACACACACTTTTATTCTGCAAGATGCAGTACATTTCTCGAGCACCATATCAGCATTTTAGAAAGATTTCTGAAGGATCATATGACACTGAAAATAGAGGGGTAATGGCTGCTGAAAGTTCAACTTTACCATCAAAGGAATATATTAAATCATTTAAATCTTAATTAGTGCTGTCAAGCAATTAATTATATATTAAATTATATATTATATATTAAAAATATATAAATACACACACATGCATTTATAAAAGAAAGATTTGTTTATATTTTAAATATATTTATATATAATATACATTATATGAATATAAATATATAGCCTACATGTACATACATGTAAATACTTTCTAAATATATATTTAATGTATGTATTTATATATATATATATATATATATATACAAATAATAAATATACACAGTACACACACATATTATGTAAATGAAAACTTTCATTTTGGATAAGATTTAATGTGATTAATTGTTTGGCATCTTTTACATATAAAAATAGAAAGCAGTTTTTAAGTGTAATACTATTTCACCATATTACTGTTTTACTGCGTTTTTGATCAAATTTATGAACAATAGTGTATGATCAGAATTTTACTGACCTGAAGGAGGTCCTTGAATTTACTGGAGGTGTTGACCAAATCAGATAGACAGCTGTCTATCTTAGCCTTTGCAAGATCTGAACCCACCCCTTGACTGAACAACTTGGCACAATCACTCTAAGATGCAAAGAAAGAGAAATAAATTCATTGTGGCACAACTTTTGTTTTGTTTTACTGCTTTAATGATACGTGTATAGGGATTGCAAGCTTCCTTTTGCATTAATTTTTAAAGGAACATTTTTGACAACCCTTTTGTGTCGAGTTGTTCATATCACACTGACCTCTAGATTCTTTTTCAGGGTGCCGATATTCTCACTGCAGACCTCCACATTATTAAGAGCCACCTGAGAAACAAACATCATTATTATATATAAATAATCCAAGTGAGTATGTTTAGAGAGAACTAGATGCACAAAAACAAGTGAAAATAAAGACAAATTTAGAATGCGTTTAATTTTGGGTGTTGTTCATGTGCGATAGAGACTTGATGCTGCTGACCAAGTAGGCGCTCTTTGCCTGCTCCTGGCTCTCAATCCCAAGTGTTTGTGTGAGATTTGTTATCTTGCCATGCTGTAGGCTGCTCTGCATCAGACTGACGGCACTGCTGACCCCACGCTGCAGGTCCTGCAGAGCACTGACTGGATATCCAGCTCGCAGCTTACATACTAACACCTCTCTGCGTACAAAGAGTGAGATGCAAAGGTTTTTGCGAAAGATTACATATTCAATAACTAACGATTTCCAAATCCTCTGGATCTTCAAGCACCACTACAATAACTCTTTAAATGCACGATAGCTAAAAAAACACATAGAGACGAATTTCATTCCAAATCTATGCATGTACCTGAAGTCTGTCTCCAGAACACTGGTTGCATGATTGATCATAGCGCAGACGCAGTCAGAGCTGTTGCTGGTAAGAGCTCGGCTGATGCATTTCTTCACGATGTAGAACACATCATCCACCATGCTGGAGCTCAGCTGTCCCATCTCCGCTGTGTCCATGGCAACTGCCTATAAAATCATATTCATCATCCAATGAAGACATAGTTTCTGCCATTTAACAGTGGCAAATGTAGGACAATGTAGGAAGGTACACTACAACATTCAATAAAAGCATTTATTCTTCTTTTTACAAAAGAAAATCATTTTGGCTCCAAACCGTTGAATGGACACTAAATGTTTCTGATATCTTTGATGATGTACACAAGTTATTGACTGTTTCCCACCTTGTTGACAGACTCTCTCATGTAATATTCCTCCATGGGAATGTAATAGCCAATCAGCTCCTGCATAGCGCGGCTCAGCTGACAGTTCTTCAGTAACTGTTCTAAACTCTGCTGATGCTCTAGAAAACAAAACAAAAACAAACATGAACCTCCCCAGCAAGTAATATATACATTAACATAAATCAGCATATTCAATTTGTATAACCTAATACATGTATTTGCATGTTGCATGTATTTCTTTTTAAAGTGATTCTATTATGCCATTTCCAATATTGCCTTTCATACAGTGTGTAATCTACCTGTATGTCAATGTAAACAATCTGCAAATTTGTGAATCCAAAAGTGCATAATAAATGTAGTTATTGCCTCCCAAAATAATGGACAGACTCTATACAGCCTGTTCTGTTATGGCTACATGTCACGGTGTAACACATCTGCAAAATTTCCACCTATGCTCCACGTTAACTGGCCGTGAACAACCTGTCCACAAACATGAAATTTTACAGCTCTGGACCAATCACAACAGACTGGGTCACCTGACCAATCAGAGCAGAGTAGGCTCACTGAAAGGAGGGGTTTAGAGAGACTGAATCTTAAAACCGCTTTGAACAGATCATTTAACAAAAGCTGGAAAATGATGTCATATTAAACGCATATTTAGAGAAAACAAAAGTGTTTTTTCACCCTGCATGCATGGAAACCTACTGTAGAAGACTCCCAATGCGAAATTAGGAGCCTTAAAAATTACATAATGGGGCACTTTCACAGGCAATTATGTGCTGACTAAATGAGCATCATGTATTAATGTGCAGTAGCATTTGTGCTAATTTCTAGGCTACAGCTAATGACAGTTGTCATGTTCTTCTGGCAGCATTTTGATTTCCTGGAGTAGCTTCATCTCCCATAAAAGCTAGGTGTTACCTTGTATAACGGTTTCATCTGCCATTGCATCTGCAACTTCAAAGTCAGCCACTATACGCCGCCTTAAGAATCGAAAGTACAGCTCGGCTCTCGAGTTCATTAAGGTGACCTCACATAACACGGGATCCAGGTCTCTAGATTAAACAAATGACAACAAATAAAACACTGAGGATTCACAAGATACACAGAGAAGCAATTTTAACACAGACTGCACCTGGGTTCAATCTTTTCTGTAGCCATGCCCCTCATCATGCTGCTCTGGATTACCTGAAACTATAGCGAAACAAAAACATGTGTATAACTACATCAAAGTACATTAAGTGTAGTACATAAACACAGCATATACTGTAGTATAGACACTACACACACCTTATTGTTGTAATCTCTCTGTTGGGTAAATTTGTCAACTATTTTCTGAGCCTGTTTATCACACTCTTTTTGAAGGTGTGCGAGGAGTGTGTGCAGCCGGCCTGGTCCGTAGTATGTTTCCACTATGGGCTGATGGGTTTCAACAATGCGTGCAATGCCTGTAAGATACAGACAAAGGCTGGTCCATCTCTTTTTTTCAACATAAATATTGCAAAGTTCAACCGTGATGCATCTGCTCTTACCTTCAAGAAGCAGTGTGAGTGTGTCAGCAAAAATGACTGGTGCTCTGCGTTCGCCGAGGTCTGAGCCAACAGCCAGGAGTAAGTTCTCCTCTGCTTTACTGGCCAACTGAAAGAAAAGTAACCAAAAGGCACAGGTTTAAATATTAGAACCCAAGCAATCTCAATTGGTTTCACCGGTCATGTAAGGCAGGCATGCACAAATGCTCCTACCTGACTACAAAGGTACTGAGCAAAACGTGCAAGTCCCTGCTCATGCAGTCCCAGTAAAGGAAGGATCTTGAAGAAGCGCTCCACTTGAGCTAAGTCACCCGTAGCAACTGCCTCCTCCAGTCGCGTTGTGACGAGTGCCTTCAGATTGCGCTCTGCTTCCTGAAGCAATGCAAGGCTGGCTTCAACTGCACTGCCTGCACAATGTATAATATACAGATAACACAATAATCTATACATTATTTTATTATAAGTAAATTATTATAATATAAAATAAATATTTATAATTATTTATTATAAGATACATATATTATTATAAGTATCATTGTGCATTAGCTTAAACAATATACGCACAATATCTAACACTAGACATTGCATAACACTGTAACAGACTCTTAACATCTTGTTTATATTAGACAACTCACAGTTGCAGGGATAAAATACTTAATGTGACAAACATATTTAATTCACTGGATTACCCACCAGTAGATAAGAAACGTGGTTATTGCAATGTAAAAAATTTTTTATTGAATTTGCAAAACTATCCATCACATTAAATTTTCTAACACCCTTGTCATATGCATACATATTTGAAAATTACTCAATAAATATCCCTATTCAATAGTTTCTGCGATTATACTTGCTACTAGAAAACCCCAAAAGCGCTCACCCTCTCCACCCTGCTTGCTGAGCTCAATCACCGACTGGTCGAGAGAAAGGTAGCGATGAATGTGGGCGGCAGCCTGCTCATAGTCCTGGTTACGCAAGGCTGTCTGAACACCATCTGTGCAGAACTTCAGATCTAGAATATCGTCTGCCCTCTGAATAGCTTGGTACAGCCTTTTCTGAAACAGAACCAGGTTCAAAGCTTGAGCAGAAGCTGTCATACTGCAATTCTGATATAGTGTACGTATCATACGGATGTGCACGTTGGGCACCTTGGTGAGGTCCAGCTGTCTGACTTTACTGCTCACATTCTCTGCCAGGCTGCAGGTGAAGTTAATCATGCCAGACAGCTGCACAGCATCTCCCTCGATCAGCTGCAAGTTGGGTCTGATAAAACACAAAATACACAATTCATCAGCACGCCGTATTCTCTTCTTTCACTTAAACAGCATATGTCAAGTGTCAAACACATACACACACTCACCCCATCCTCTGCAAGGCAAGCATCTTTGTTTCTATGTTGCTCTGCTGTCCCATAAGAGCGCCCAACTCCGTCTGCACTTCCGCCTGTCAGAGAGGTGCGTTTGTAAACAGTTTGTCAATCACCCATAGTTAACATGCACGCAATTTACCAGCTCAGACACACGCTGATATTTTATGCTGGTATTTTATAGACATATAAAAGATAATTAACACTGCTGACGAGCGTTTATCTACCCTAACTAGTAGTCCAGCTGATAGAGACTAACGAACATAGTGTCTCCGTTAATAAATATTCACCTCCTCTGCACATAGCTGCGCATACACTCGCTCCAGATCCTCCAGCTCTGTCAGAGCCTCGATAGTGTCGAACTGCACGGCGGAGAGCCCTGCCGGACCACCGCGACGACGCGCCGGTGAAGCGACTTCATCCATGATAGCCCCACATCAACACAAACTGCGTCACTTCCGCTGACTATAGCGCGTCACACACAACTGTTAGCAAGCGACTTTACTCCCACCTATAGGTAGATTTTTTTTATTAGAAAAGGTACATGCCTCTCAAGCTGTTGGTAAAACATAGTTCATAATTTATGTTACATAGTAGGTATTTTGAAGCATCTTGGAGACATTGGCACAGTTCTTTTGGGATTAGTCTTTCTCAGTTTGTTCTGTTTGTTTCTTCGTGTCATTCCAGAGAGACTGCATGATGATGAGATCATGTCTCTGTGTGGAGCACTGGCTGTTGTCAGACAAAAAGTTCACTGGATTATTACAGTTAATGGCAAAACTAATATTTGGAAATGTAAACTGACATTTCCTCCTGACACACTATAGCAAAAGTTACTTTTGCTATAGTGTGTTTGCTATAGCGTTACTCTCAAACCCTTGCTGGATAGCAGAAATTAAACATTAAATACAAAAAGAGTTTTAAAAATGCAAGTAAAAATGTAAGATTTAAAGAGCAAAAATTTAAAAATGTAAATAAATACAAATTTTACATATAACAAAAAAAGCAATACAATACAAAAAAATATGAAAAAGATTTAAATAAACAAATTTTACATATAACAAAAAGCAATACAATACAATATGGGCTACAATATTCATGTAAGGGCTCGTGGAATTGAGTGCAAACCAATTCCATGTGCCATAATTCCATGTTCCATCATTTTAAGCTGGTTAACATACTTATATCATGCTGTACATAGTTGTTTACTTAGCATGGTCCTACAATTATTCCATGTCCAAAAACACATTATGAATACTAGGAAAACTGACAGATTCAGTGGCAAGGAAAATGAGAGAGAGAGGAGTTGATATTAATGGCTTTATATAAGAGATAGTAATCCGTCTTTATTCTGCTCTCCCTTTAGATTTACGCAATGACATAATCCAAGCCTGTCAATCACACAGAGGCTTGTCCACTATGTGTGTAATAGAAAGTACCATACTGGAATTAAAATGACAGTCCAACTGGGATTTTTTCCATCTGTTTGTATATTGTGTGTGAGTGTGATAGAGAGTGAGAGAGAGACAAAACAGCCAATACTCTAAGCCATACAGAACCATTGTCATTTGAGGTATATACCTCTTTTCTGATATGATGAACAGCGTAACCGGAAATAATCTTTAATCCCACCGTTTTCCCTTTTTAATAATCAGATGTCACAGCCCCCGTTTATCCATCAGTCTCTTGGTGGCTTCAAAGTTATTTTCTGAAACAGGAAGGTGAATGGGACCTGAAGAAGGTTTGGATTATTTGTAAATGATTGTGTGTTAAAGTGCAAACGTTAGGTGCTCCAGTGCATGTGGTCTTCAATTTAACATTCTGACTGTTCAACGGAATGCATCTGCTGCTGTTCATTGTATTCTGCCTCAGTGAGTAAAAGTCTTTTTTTTAATATTCAGTATTCAAACTTGTGTTTGTGTGTGTAATATCATAGTTTGTCTTATAATTGTCACACACATATATATATATGCATGCAGCAGATTTATTTTGTGTGTGTTTTTCAAATTCTTGAATAGGTGTGAATTAGTTGCCATGGTCATAGGGAATAGTATGCAATGCAAATTATAAAAGCCACAGCATTCAAAAAGAAAGACAATTTTTTGGAGACTCAGAAATTGCTGATGTTGCAGTAGCTAATATTCCTAAACTACTAAATGTATGAGTAGTATCCTTTATATTTCTCGTTTTAAATAAAGATATTTATAATATATAAAGAGTTTTTGGAGTAAAATGAGAATTTTATAAAATGAGATTTGTCTTTTCGTTCTGCAGCCAGATTAAAAGTAATTTTTGCTCTGTGTCTAATCCCTAGATTAATCCATGTGACGTACAACAGCATCTAACAGTAGTGAAATAGACACACATAGACTTAAAGATGAAATGTTTCAGAGTATATGTCTTAATAATATAATTTTATTGTGCTCTTGAAGACATGTCGGCTAACTATTCTACCAATTTATGCCATATGGCAATTGTACAAATAAAAGTGCATTTGCGATCATTAGAGGTCTAATATTTTATTATTTTTTATGCATTTTTTTTAAATAATATAATTGTGTTGTTTCTTATTTTATAGATTCATTTCTGTCAGCATGTCTGTACCATGGCAAATTCCTGTGTGTAAACATCTTAAGCAAAAAAGGTTTCGATTCTGAACTGCCTTCATTTATCTCCCTCTCAGGTCTCTGTTCTTCTGTGCTGAGTGCAGCAGTAACACCTACATGTAGTTCTGTATACAGGGGCTTTGCTGAATGTCTGGTCACTCTGGGTGACAGCGTGAGCTCCAAGACTGATAACCCACAAGACATCAACTCCATTTGCAAGTGAGACACATTCAGACACAAATACACCCTCCACAGAATACAGTTTTTATTCTGTTATCTCAATACACTGCACTTCTCATATCTGCAGGTCATGGGATGCTTTCCAAGTGTGTGTGAGTGGTGTCTTGTCAGGCTGCCGAGGTGATGCAGCGGAAATTTGGGAATCTTTGAGAGCAGAGTCTCGGAAAACAGCATTTGCTGGTAACCTCTACGACATGTGTGCCAGTCGTACTGAAGCAGCGACTGCAACCACACCTCTGGTTCCTAACGCTGATCAAAGCAACCAGGAAACACTTAAAGGACTCGCTCATTCTGTCAGTGAAGAGCTGCTCCTGATATGCTTCTCTCTTCTCCTGCTGCTTTGGATGATTTAACATAGCTAAAGTGATGCCAATGACGGTGCTACAGGCACATACATGATAGACTCTTTAATCTTGGTATGTTTTATGTAATTTTATGTGCAATTGAATATGTAAGCTCTTTGGTAGGATATTCAAGACACTTACGTATTTGCTTGTTTAACAATTATGACAAAAGGTTTTCTGTAAAAACCAGAGATGTTCTCAAAACGAATGGTT
This sequence comes from Enteromius treurensis, assembly GCA_032275025.1. Classification (NCBI taxonomy): domain Eukaryota; kingdom Metazoa; phylum Chordata; class Actinopteri; order Cypriniformes; family Cyprinidae; genus Enteromius; species Enteromius treurensis. Next base: position 11,745,694 of record JAUCMU010000125.1, on the reverse strand, counting down.
TTATACAGGATTTAATATCTGTAGTTTGTATTAAGAGATCATAATTATATAAATAAATGACATATACTGTACATATATATGTATGTACTGTATATAACTTACATATAATTATTTGTTTATATTGATATATTCTTGTTTTATATACTTGTCTTGAAGTATTTGCAAAATACATTTATAATATCTGCAATGAATTTCAAAGCAAAAGGATATTTTTCCTGTATTTTTATTATTTTATTCAAATGATTAATATGATTTGGTGATTTAAAACGAAACACCTTTTATAAATCAGGTAGTTATCAAACTTAAAGGGATAGTTCCCCCTAAAATTCTGTCATTAATTACTTGTTGTTTGTTTGACCTTTGTTTATCTTCGAACACAAATTAAGATATTTTTGATGAAATCCAAGAGCTTTCTGACCATCTGGAGACAGCAACATAACTGAAATCTTTCCAGGCCCAGAATAGTAGCAAGGACATCAGTAAAATAGTCCATGTGGCATCACTGGTTCAACAGTAATTTTGCAAAGCTATGAGAATACCTTTTGTTTGCAAAGAAAACAAAAACAACTTCATTCAACAATTCTTCTTCTCCTCATCCCATTGTGAATAGTATGTTGACACATAAACATGCTTTCACAATGCGATACTCTCCATAAAGCCAAAAGAATGGGAGAAGTATTGGCAAATAAAGTTATTTTTGTTTTCTTTGCAAACAAAAAGTATTCTTGTAGCTTTGCAAAATTACTGTTGAACCACTAATGCCACATGGAGTAGTTGTCTATGCAGGGTCAAAGAGCACTTGAAATTAATTAAAATAATATCTTAATTTGTGTTATGAAGACGAAAAAAGGTTCTTATGATTTTGTAATGTCATGAGGGTAATTAATGACAGAATTTTGTGTGAACTATCCCTTTAAATACATATCCAACGTTTGTGCTGGAAACACTACAACATAGTTTCATCCATTAGTTCAACCATTAAAACTCAGTCAAGTTCTTCAATCAGAACAGTCCTTCTGTTTTCCTCTGGCTTTGGGAAGTCATCTCCTGCCTCTGCCTGACCTGAGAAGACCGAACTCTGCTGCTTGACTGAGGTTCTCTTAGTGGAGACATTAATAAGCAGCTGAGATTGCTCAGTGGACACAGCGTCTGATTGAGGCCAGTGATACAAACTTGTAACAGCTTCTGCTTCCCTTTCATCACCAGAGACAACCTGAATCTTTGGACGGATCACATTCTGAAAAAGTAAAACGTAAATCTCCACAACTTTGCCACACACTTGACTCACAATGTTTCATCACAACTTAGAAAATGTAACCATGTTATAATTAAATATTTGGCTTTTTCACCAAGTGTTATTTTACTATTATTGAGATACTGTTATAGGATTTATTCATTTTTTAATAGATTTAGTTTTAGTTAATTGAAATAACCATGCACTTACTGGTGACATTGTTGGGAATATCAGGCTATTTTCAGCATCATCATCATCATCATCAAGATCTGGAAGATCCTAGGGAGAAATCAAGAACATCTTAAATGGTATTTTTGCATGGAAATATTATACAAAGTTTCTCTGTAAACCAAATGTAAAGTATTCAAACTATTCGTTGTAAAAGCGACTTGAAGTTACACTGATGTGAGAAGTGGTGCAAGTACTCACATCAATTGTTAAAGCAGGGTTATCTGACAGGGTGATAGACTCTATTTCATCCTCACAGATCAGTTCAGTGATGAGAGCTCCAGGACCTGCGACTGAGACTAAACTGCTCTGATGTGACTGTGATGGTTTTGTGTGAACACTCATTTTCTGGTACTTCTCTTCAGCCTTCAGTCCCCGAGTTGATTCGCCTGTCTGTTTCTGGTCAAATGAAGGATGGAGAATCTGTTCTGAAACTGTCTGCTGTCTCTCTGGTTTTGACTGGTTGGAATGATTTTGATCAAGTGTTGTTTGGATAACCTGTTCCTCATCAGATACAGATTTGAAAGTGTAGTCCATCTCTGAAGCTGATGGATCAGTTTGTTCTTGCTCTGTTTTTGAAGAGTCACTCTCTGTAGTTTCTGGTGTTTCATCTCGGAGGCTCTGATCCTCAGTAACAGGATTTGGAGGCTCTATGATTCATGAGGATAAACCATTAGGTTTTAATCATGCTCTATATCAGATGGAGGTGAGAAAATATGAGTGTGGGTATACACTACTGTTCAAACGCTTGGGGTTGGTCATTTTTTTAAAAGACGTCTTTTATGCCTACCCTTCTTTGGAAAAATGCAGTAATATGACTGCAATTAAAAATATATCATTTTAATTGTATAAATGTAATTGTCAGGATTTTTCTTATTGTCAATGCTCAAAACAGTTGTGCTCTATAATATTTGTAGAAAATGGATACATCGTTTTTAGGATTTTTTAGAATCTTTTGTAAATTGAATGCATCTTTTCTGAATAAAAGTTTAAATATATTTTTTAACAAATCCCCAAACTTTTGAATGGTAGTTAATGTGTGAACGTTTGTGTGTTTGCCTTTCTCCAAAAGCTCTCGAGCCTGTCGTCGTCTCAGTGCGTCCTCTTTGATAGCGGCCATTGCATCCAAACTCTCCTGGATCTTCCTTCTCTCTTTTGTTTCCCACATTTCTATTTCTTTTCGCTCACTTTCCAAACCGCCAGCGGCCCATGCCTCTGCACATGCTCTGTGAATTAATGCAAACTTCAATAAAAACCTCTAGATGAACTAGTAACAAACAAACTATCCCTAACTGACCATTGGGGTTGTCAGACAATTAAAATGCTATGGACCTTTAGCTAGAAAACAACCTTGCTAACCTGTCTTTTGGAAACACAGGCCGGTCATCTAGAAAGGTCAGCTGCTTTAAATGCACAATCAGAGTCTTTCTGTAGTTTGGGATTTTTCTGATGACCTCATTGCCCATTAGATTTAACACTCGCTGGCAAATTCAAATAAACATGAATTAACTTCTAGCAACTCAGACCACATCCATAAGAAAGCATTACTGATCATTTATACAAGGAAAAAGGTGCACTGTTTTTTACCAAATCAGGCATTCTCTCCAGAACGTTGATGAGGGCTGGATCACTGATGCGGTTGTGAGACAGATCAAGAACACTGATGGATAGACAGCGTGACAGCTCCTCCATATCAAACACATTCTCCAGTGAGTTATGAGCGATCTGCAGCATGGACAATTCACTCAAGCAGGCTGAAAAACAAACGATAAATGACTTAATGGTGTACTGAGAAATAGGGAAATTTGTGTGGTGCCATTTTCATTTGTGAGTGCAAGTACTCACATATGTTCTCAATGACTTTGATATAATTGTTTGAGACATTGAGGGTACAAAGCTTGCTGAGTGGTTCCAGGTTTTCAAGAGTATGAATTAGGTTCTGATGGAGGAAAAGACAGCGAAGCTCTGTCTGATTCTCCAGATTTTCAATCTTGCGAATGCCATTGCATTCCAGCCATAGGCAACGCAGGCCAGTATACTCATCCAAACCCTCAATACAAGAAAAACCTACAATGCAGAAGTACTTGTTTTTAACTTTTCACAATGAGCTGAAAAGAAAATAAGGAACATGAAATATTAAAACAGCTTCAAATGTATAATATTAAGAAATTTTCAAACCTTTATAGTGAAGATAAAGTGTATCATTCAGCCTTGGAGTCAGGTATAGTTTGTTTTTCTTGCAGTGCTCCCTTAAAAACTGTTTGGTAATTCTTAGAAGATACAAGAAAAATCCTTCAGTATTTTTTTCTTCTTAAACAAAAACATAGACAAATGTGTATTCAATCACCTGGGCCCTGAATGAACTGTGCTGCTCTCTGATGTTTTGTTTTCTATTGTGTCAGCATTAAGCTTTGTCCCATCAGCAGCTGCAATTTCAAACTCCTGGTCTTTGAAAGAAATTTTACAAAATCAAAAAATATATTTACATTATTTTAATTGTTCGAGGCAGGCAAGACTTATACTAACGTTATGTGTCAAACTTGCTGTTACTTTTAGTTTAGGCTTCGTCATTGTAATTTTGAAAAAAGTCGAAGCAGCAGGATATAACCATTGAAAATAATATTACAGTATTATTAACGCCGAACAAGTTTGTTGCTGAGTTTGTTTTTAAGTCTATTATTTTGATTTAGGCATTTAAATGTAAGGTAGACCTTAAAAAGTCAACGTTACCTGGAGCGAAAGACACAACACCTTCACTCTTGTCGTTTTCTTCAGATTCAGCCCTTGTTTCTTTCTCCGCGTTCAATGTTGTTGATACGTTCATTTTTGTCTGCATTTCGCAATGATATTGGACCACCGAGCAACCGTTAACTTAGCTTTTTGGCTGCTAACAGTGCTTGCCTTTAAGTTTGCGTAGTTTCCATGGAGACGGACGCGGCAGCGCATTTGTGTGCTTCTCATGAGGCGGTCTGATCTTTTGCCGGCGGGTGGCAGGCAGCTATGAATCCTACAGAAGCCGTGGTCTGCCTGTGGTGATGATAGCCCTACTCACAGAGTTAACTGTCTATAACCAGTGAAGACTGACGAAATTATTTTGGGAAAACTAAGCTACTACATATAGCATGTGCAGCAATATGCTAATATAGCAGCAACAAGAGACAGTATAGCGAAGAAAAAATTAGGCCTGTTTTGTAAGAAAACACTACCCAAATATCAGGTTGTAAACCCCAAATTGTATCAGCTTTTAATGAAGACAAATTGAACGGAATATAAATTCTTAATTGACTTTATAACAATAGATTTGTGGCTTAAGAATACAATGTGTAAAATACAAAATACATGGCGCACACCAACATTCAGTATACAAGTCTGTTTAATGTCATATTTACACTTTAAATGAATGATGGATGCTAGTGTTAGTGAATAGTGAAACAACGACAAAAATGCTAAATAAATTGCAAATTAAACTTACAATGTACATTTAAAGAGCACAATAGAAACCATACATACCCTTGTTTCTGTGGTGATTATTTGTTCGGTTTTTTTGAATGTGGTACTTCAGTTCAGATGAAATACATAACAGGGTTTTTTTTTTTTTACTCTAACACTAGAATATTTAATTTATTTCCCAATATAAGACAGTATAAAATACTAAAATTCTTAATAATTGAATTATAAAATACTAAAAGTCTATTTATAGACAATTGTAACACAAAGTCAAATCCTTGTACAATCTGATGGTATAAATCTAAAATAACATTAATATTCTGAATCTGATAAACATTTCCTAGACAATGCAGAGTGAAAGACACAAAGCAAACACAAAGAGCAGGTTTACCTGACAAAGAGCGGCTGCTGCTGGTTGATGATGGTTGAAAGTAACTGATGAAGAAACAACAGAGAGGGAGGAGCTGCTAACACTAAACCAGATCCATCAACCAAGAGCTTCTCATTCTCATCATTATCACCATGATATCAGACTAATATTTCCTGAAACCTAATTATGTACTCAGTAAAGTGGTTAAATACAATAAATTGTTTCCTGTGCTTTTCTTTGATACTTGGCACAAATTAAACTTTATGTTAAGGGGGATCAAAATCAATACATCAGCTGCTGATTTGAGGGGCTACACCTGAATTTCATGTAGCTTTTTACAACACAACAATCTGAGCATCCTTCCTCATGAAAACATATCAAAGAGTCAGCTAATGGATTCAAATACATCATGATTCGTATATTGAAGATACAATAAAAATCATTCAGTGTTTTGTTCTTCTTAGAAAACAACATACATTTTCCCAAGCAAATAGCATGCAGGTAATATAAAAATGTGTATTTTATCACCTGGGACCTGAATTAAGTGTGTAGCTCTCTGATGCTTAGGAATCTATTGTGTCAGGGTCAACTTTGTACTATCAGCAGCTGCACTCTGAGACTCCTGGACTTTGGAAGACATTTTATACTATTGAGGCATTTTCCAAAAAGTACAAAATCAGAATTTATTTATTTGTTCATTTATTTATTAAGTAAGCTTTTTTTTATGTAAGCTTCTGCTTCAATTGTCTGCTGGCATGTGGCAGACAGCTGAACCCCACAGAAGCCATGGTCTGCCTGTACTGACAGATGTACTCACAGAGTTAAAATAGTCTTCAAACAGAGAAGAGGAAATGCACTTTACTAGCTAGAGATACTGAAGGACAAGTATGTCAGTGCAGAAAAAAGAGGCACATTTCCAAAGAAAACTTTCAGACTCCTGAGCGCCCCCTATTGTCAGCTTCAGCCACAGAGCACACTACAGTCCCAGCTACTCAAAAGCTCTTTGCAGTACCTGCTCCTTGAGAGTGCCTTCCAGTGCCTAAAAATCTATCCACCGCCACCAGAATTACCATCTTTCCCTAAAACATTCTACAGGGCCATTACCTGGATCAGGCTGTTGTGGTCGGGATCTCCTGACGGCTGTCTCAATATATATTGAGGCAATCACCCTGGCTGTGGGGAGGACAGGTTCCAGGCAGACGCTCAGGTGGCTTAAACTGGTTGAAAATCGGGTTTGTGATTTTTAGAATATGTATGGGTAACAAAAGAGAATTAAATCAAACTTTTCAAAAAAGAGGCCCCAATGGGCTTGCCATGAGTTTAACTTCTTGGCATCCCGAATATAGGTAAGATTCTGATGGTCCGTCCCGATGAGGAATGGGTGATGAGCAATATAAGTGAAATGATCCCAGGTTCAGAAATGCAGTAAAACATTGGTAAAACAAGCCATGTGACATTAGTGACTCAACTTCAGTTTTGTAACACTAGGAGATTACTTTTTTCCGCAAACAAAACAAACACAAATAGCACATTATCAGCTAACCTTTTTCTCCCCTGATTTGAACAGCAGCTACGCTAATTTTGTTATTAAATTTGTTCTGTTCCTACCATGGGGTGAAGAGGCCTGATATTGAAGACTCAAATGTTTAACAGTCTAAGACAGTTTGATCATGTAATTAAATGGTGGTGGCTTGCTTAGAGAATGCAGTAAAGATCTGTTCACCATTGAAGGGTGATGAAGACTATTCTGCTAGGCATGGATCAGTCTTATTGTAATGAGGTTGTTTCAAGCAGGGATTGAATCTTTGTCATTTAAATTTAAATTGTACATTATAAATCAACATCACAGGAAATTATTATGGGGTTTCAAATCAGAATATCACTTTCTGTTACTGTCACAGTCTCAGCCTGTTTGTCTGTCTCTGTCTCCACATTTCATGTACCGGACTCCATTCCCCAGAATGCACCT
>JAUCMU010000125.1:11717637-11730041 GCA_032275025.1 Enteromius treurensis | reverse complement strand
AACCTTTGTTTATTGAAAAAAAAACTGCAAAATATTTTACCACAAATATTACAGAACACATGTCATTTAGCAATTAAACCTCATGCAGAGTACCTACTCATGGGAACATGCTCAGAGGCCAAACTTAACCACTAAAGAACGGGCAAAGCCCCCAACACAGCATGTTTTACAGGTAATACAGAGCACTGAACTTCATGTTAAGCAAAACAACTTTTCAGCACTTCTTCACTTCTGACTTCATGTACTTCCATTAAGATCTTTATTATTTGAGTCCTCATGGTATAAACATGTCTGTCACATCGCATTTCAGCTTTAGGCTTCACAGTAGAGCTGCTGAAAAACATTCTCTGATCATTTAAACAGACTGTGAAACACGGCGTCAATAAGTGATAGTTTCAGATTCAGAATCTCTCCAAGGACTCGCTCATTGTTCATTTACAAATATAGAACTTGTTTCAGGGTGATTACATGAATGTTGAATTACTATAGATCTCCTGCAAACCAACAAGGCATAAATAATAAGAAATGTTGCATTTTTGTGTGTATTACTGATGATCTATTAATAATATCTTAGCTAGCAACAGAGCAATTTTAGAATAAAAGTCCTGTTTTTCTGCATAATTTTAAATCAGAAAACATCAATTGCAGAGCAATTGATAAAACATATGTGCAATTTACAAAACCAGAGCCAAAACATCAAAAGCATGGGGTCAATAAGATTTGTTTCATGTTTTTGAAAGAAGTCTCTTATCCTCACCAAGGATGCATTTATTTAATCAAAATACAGTAAAAAGAGTAATATGTTAAAATATTGCTACACTTCAAATATCACAACTTAAATGTTACTACTTTATTCATGTGAAGGAAAAGCTGAATTTAATTTGAGCTTTGCTGTCACATTAGATCAATTACATAAATCCCAACTGAAAGAACTGACTTCTTTAACCAAATAAAATCTTCTAAACCGAAACTTTCAACGGCAGTGTACATTCATTTATGTGGGCATATTTAGCTAGATTACAGAGTAACTGAAAATTAGACACGGTAAAAAGTTTAGTTTAAATAAACGGTATTAATCTTCGAATAGCCATTGAAATGTATACTGATAAAAAAAAATATTTTCACCTATTTGTCTGCAAGAAAACTTAAAAAAACAAACAAACACTTTCTTCTTATTACTTATGACAATCAGATCAGCTCAAGCCCTTTTAATGATACACACAACGTGAGTTAATAAATTCTAGCACTGAATGTCTGTTTATATAAAATGAATAAAGCAACAAGTAGTCAAATCTTCGGAACTCTAGCTCAATCGGCATATTAGATTGTGTTTATTTTATTTTTGCCCTTTACGACACTTGTATTTATATGAATAGTAGAGAGAGTACAGGGAGTGATGGGTAAACCATTAGGGCACAACTGTCTTGGCTAACTAGCTTTACCAAGCTGGTCGACCAGATTGATCAAACTACAATGAGCAAACCAGCTGCACTAACTGCTCCAACAAAACTGAGAGTTACAGCATGAGAAAAACAGGAACAGATTGAACACATGATGCAGCCACATAATATAAATGCCTGCTGAGAAATAAAAGCAATAATGATACCCTTAATTTCATGGAAATTACTGGAAATAGTTGACAAGCAAAACCAGAAACATGTCTCGTGTGAGGCCTACCACCTTATTTCAGATGTTTTTCTCCTCTTTTACAGTGCTAGCATAAACTCTTTGACACACAGAATTGCTGAGCTGCTAAAGGAAACTGACTACTATACACTGCAATTTGTCTTGTGCTTTGTTGGTAAACTTCAATAAATAAATAAATAATTCCTTAGACGGCCTCAGCCGGGTATAATCATAATCTTGACCCTCATGGCATCTTCAAGATAAAATGGTGACTCAGCCTCACTGAAAAGATCAACAAGAGCACGAAGCACACCCCACCTCACCATCTTCATTACATGACACAGAGACTGGACAGAGCCGAACTGTCCATTTAAGTCACTTTAAAGAAAGGGAAAAGGTGAAACAAAGACACAACCGTACGAAATGCCACTTTCAGAAAGTTCTCCTGGTTCCTCAACGTCCTCAGGGCTTGTGAAGTCTTACAGATATGCCAATCAAATGATGATTAAAGCATCTGATCAAAGCACACTTTGGATTACTCATACTGAAGAGCAGAAGTGTTTAAGATGAAACTCTGACAGCCCTTGCGCCGGGCCGCTTTGTCGCACACCCTCTTGTGTTGGGACTTCTACAGGAGACTAAGAAACCCCTCTGTAGCTAAACTGTTGGGGGACATGCATAGGGTTGAAGAGCGTGCATGAGATTAGAGTTCGAGTAAGAGAAACTATTGAGAAGAACCTACAGTCTCTACTTCCACAGAAACCCAGCAAGAGAGACCATATTGCACTGTGAAGGCGACTCAGCCAGTTCCAACATCTTTCACGTCAGTTTTAAGGTTCTGTGAGCCCTGCTCCATTCGAAGCACTTTAAGCTTCACAGTGCATTCCCTCATTCCACAGAAAGTGCCCTCAGCATCGCTGGCAGGCTCAGGGGGAACCGAGGCAGCATGGATCTTCCCTTGCTGAAGAAGAGCTGATGGAAAAACTTAGGGCAGAGTGCAGAGTGGAGGGAGGTCAAGAGGTGAAAAACTGGAAGGTTTCATCGCTGCTAAAAGCCGCTCACTCGCTGGGGTACGTGGGGTAGTGCGTCGGAGGCTGGGGGCAGCCGTGGCCCATGGGAAGGGTGGAGTGTCGTTCTGGAGGAAGGCGTTTAGAGAAGAGGTCAGTGTCAACCCCTGGCTGAGTGTCACCATAGATGTCACCTGAATGAGGAAGACATGTGTTAATGAGAAGGTCTGCATAACATTGCATGTGCCAAAAATACTGATTTATGGGTTATTATACAGATTTTGTTATTTTAGTAACACCAAAAAATATAAAGATTATCAAGAACTCACCAAGGCTATGTTTATTTGATCAGAAATATAACAATACAACAGTAAGATTGTAAACGATTATTACAATTTAAAAAGGACTGGATTTTATAATGTAATTTATTTCTAATTTATATAAAGATAATTTTTTTAGCTGTCATTACTCAGTCTTCAGTGTCACATGATCCTTCAGAGATCATTTTAATATACCAATTTGGTGAATGTTAACATTTAAAATCATCTGCATCAAGTCTGACTTGTGTTGTCTGTCTGTAACTTGCTTCAATGATAAAATGACTTTTTTCCCCCCAAACATTTCCCCAGTCACTTCAGTGAAAAACTAAATATGAAACTCTTTATTAATAACCATGTGACATGTAGTTTTCTGTGCTACTTGCAGCAACAATGAAAGTTCAGTTAAAATGGCTTGAGAAATAAATACACCACACTTGTACACGGTTCAGTCTCACCGTTGGCAGTGTCTACTCCAGCCTGTGATCCGGTGATGTGGTGCCAGAAAGCACTTCGTGGTAAGATTGCTGTCGGGGTGCAGGGGTAGGACGTCCCCTCTGAACCCTTAGATAAAAGCTGAGGAGAGACAGAAGAAGAATTTCAATTAGACTGATAATAGAACAAAATTATAGCTTTGGTTCTGGTGTTTTAAAAGTTAAATGACAAGAAGAAAAACAAGCTCTCAAGCTTTGTTTTCAAGCTCTGTGTCTGAGAGTGTGGTTTGATTTATATATTCTGGTGGGGACTGAATACACACACAATTACGGGGACTAAGTTGAGGTCCTCATAAGTACAAAAGCTTATACAGAATGAGTTTCTTTGAGAAAGTAAAAATGCAGAACATTTCCTGTAAGGGGTAGGTTTAGATGTAGGGTGACAGAACATATGAACTGTACAGTATAAAAACCATTACACCTATTGAGAGTCCCTACAAGCATAGACGACCAGAGATGTGTGTGTGTGTGTGTAAGGGCATATATGTACAGTGATGTCTGAGACCTTGAGTGGTGATGCTTTTATTTAGCATAAACAGAACAAATTAAACTATTCTAAAGTATGGGGTTAGTATGTGCACTATTGTTTTGAACTATTTTGATAAAAATATTAAATCAGCACAACCGGTTTCAACTGTGATAATAAAATGCTATTTTCTGTTAAAAGTTGCTTAAAGGATCATGCGACGCTGAAGACTCATGGCTGCAGAAAATGTCGCTATGCCACCACAGGAATAAATTACATTTTTGCATATATTATAATACAAAACATTTAAATAACAAATATACTTCCTGATCAAATACATGAAGACTATAAAAATATATGAACTGTAGTGGATATTATAAATGTACGAAAGAAAAAAATCCATTAAAATGTTGAATCGATTTGAGACTGTTCCAAAAAGGTCTCCTGCACAAAGGAATTCACCAGGCCAGTGACGCAAAATTGCTTATTATAATGACCTAAATAGAAATTGAGAGGACTATTTTTTGTCAAAATGTATTAGTTTTATATGTGTCAAAGCTTCAACATGGCCTCAGGCTTTTGAAACAACTTGCATGCTTTGGTTACCTTGCTGTTTTTTTCCATTTCCATAAGGACTCTCTTATGCTGTTCAGCGATAGCTAGAGTGGAAGAATGAACCCTTTGGTAGATCTGCTCTCCTTCCCGTGTCTGGAATGTGTACAGGCCCTCCCCGCTGTCACACATCCTAACAAAACAAACAACACAGCAACGTGCAATAAAGCAAAGCAAAAGTGATGAACTTTAAATAAAGACCCCCTATGCTACATGCTTTGTGTGTTATATGATAATAACCACTAGGGGGCAGTGTCAGACCAGACTCAAACTTCTCTCTAATAAAACTCTCTCATCTTCTCCCTCAAAGGGCATCCAGCTGGCGATGTGAATCTTCTTTTATTATTTGATCAAAGCAGTGAGGGAGATAAGAACACCTAATCTGCCACTGAACTCCTTGTAATCCACTCAATAAATCCTTTTAGGAGGTCCACAGTTCAATGGCTCCCTCCTCTGCTTCCATGTTTCTCCTACATATACATGACCAGGCTGAATTGAGTAAACATTTCACGAGATCTTCTGAAATGTCACACTGGCTTTAAATTAATGATATCTTAAACAAGTTTTACCTGCCAGCCTCGAAGGTGAAGCGTGTAGCATCCCGTCCATAGCGTCTAAGCGAGCAGAGCGGCCAGGTTACTAGCTTGGTGCGAGGGTTGTGAATGTCCCACAGGTAGATGTTTTCATGCGTGATCTGCATCATACACTCCCCGTAGATGTCAAGATTAGGGCAGGGCAACAGGAACACGTTAAAGCGCTCTGTATGAAAAAAAAGATACTAAATGCTACCATGTCACTAAAGTACGCAACAAATCTAATAGGGCAAATGGCTTTGGTATCTTACTGTACCTGTGTGTTCACACTGAACTCCAGCAGCCAGGAGGTCTGGTTCTCCAAGGCTAATGTCATTAAGACGCACCCCCAGGCACTCAATAGACAAGGTCTTAAACCACTCTTCAGCCTCCAGCTCTGTGAGAACAAGAAGATTCAATGATATCAGTGAACGATCATGTTCTTTCAACGAAAATGTTCAATGAATAAAACATACGCAAGGAGGTGAGGTTTGTAAATGTGCCTGAGAGCAGCATGTCGTCAGAGCGAAATGCTAATATCAAAAACCAAAGCCGGGGCTGGAAAACAAGTCTGAGTAAAAGAGGAAGTACCTGATTCGCAGGTGAAGGTTCGAGAGGTGTCATCTGTAAAGACGATGGCCACGGCTTGCCGCTTTGTGTCACGAGGCAATCTTGTGATGTTCTTGACGTTACTAATCTCTGTCACCTGCGTGTAAAAGGAAACCAGTGCAACTCAGAAGTAGCGACAGGGCCTAGTTATTCAGAAAGGCTTCATTTGCATCATTTGGAAAGGCACTTGTGCTCTCTTAATCATCTAATTTATCTTTCACGGTCTATAGCGGGTTGTGGGAGCAGCAGAGTGCAGTGAAGAAAGGCAAATGAGAGCGATAAACACACAGAAACCAGAGGCCTGTGAGTCAGCAAAGTTAGAGCGAATAGTGAGAGCTTGTGCGTGGATACTTTTATTCAAGAAATTATCTGTTTACACACTGCCGGTCTCGTAATCTCGCCCGCCAGCTCTCGCTGTATGAATGTGCTCTACGTGGCTGTTAGTATAATTGGAGAACTGAAGTGACACTTGAATGTTTCATTTTTTCCTGTGACATTTTCAGGGCTTAGATAGACCACGACTGAACTGTTGCAGTGAGAAGCGTACCTTAGGACAGGCTCTGATGTAGGCTGACTTCTCATCAGGGTATTTTTCCAGTCTGCGAGGTCCTTTACTGGACGACTTCTTAAACACCAACCAGCAGCGGCGATAGATCTGAAACACATGTGCACATGATCACATAGGGTCCAAAAATAACATTCACCATAAGTGAGTAAGTAGAAATGGTATAAAACAGGAATGCATTGATAAGTCGATCAGTTTATAACTGCAGAGAAAACAAACAATAGAAGATTAAGGCTGACACAACTAAAAATGTACTTTATTTAATCTAAATAATAAATAAAACAACACAGAAAATTAAAGTAAATAATTTAATAATTTCATCAAAACAGTGTACAGCATGAAAAATGGATATTCCATTTGGAATTTGCTTAAGATGACATTTAGTGTTATTAAATGATTAATGTTGTTTAATATTAATGTGAGTTAGATAAAGGCAAACATAAATTATATATTATATATATATCTCAACTGAAACACTTCCATTCAAAAGTGTGTATATATATATATATATATATTTTTTTTTTTTTTATATTATTTTTTAGGGTTTTTTTCCCGTCTTTTATACTCACCAAGTATTGAGGAATATTAAACCGTAATATTTCGTAACAAAATTAATATAATTATAATAATTTAATATGCATATATATAAATCAGGGGTGGGGCGTTACTAGGGTCAGAAGAGATAAGGGGGGTACCCCCCCAAACACATATTAAGTGCAACATATTCCAAAAGATCTTGACAGGCTTTTGACAATACATCAGGGGCTTAAGCCCCCCAAATTTTTTCTTTTATAACTGACAGCGCCTTAATGGTTGCCTAGTAACAGCAGAGGCTACAGAAGCGCGAGCGCCCAAGGTCTTTGAAATTGGTGGAGGAAGTGACGTGCCTTGCGTTTTTGGCGCGTTTTTAGACGTACCCTTAAGAGAGTAAGTTACATTTAATGCTAAAGTATCGTTACCGCTCATACAAACATTATTTTAGTGTGTTAGGGCAGAACGATGCAGCTCTGGTTAAACAGATGGGTGCTGGGTTGAAATGCAGCTGGAATTGGTCGTGGCTTCAAAGGGCAAGAGGTGTCATTTTATTTAAGGGATGTATACATGTCTTTAGACAAAGGTCAATACAGTATTTTTTCAGAACCTGTGCTTGGCTTATTATTCCATTCGACTTATTTGGCTACTGTAAAATTGGCAAAGGGAAATGCCTACCTGAATGCCGCAGAGATAGTTTGTAATGTGCGCGTATCGTTACAGCCCTAATATAAATGTAAATTTATATATTTAAACTGTAATTTAATTCTGTGATGCATTGTAATGTGCTGATTTGAAACACTTCCTATCATCAGGGATAAAAACAGTTGTGCTGCTTAATATTTCTGTAGAAAACTTTTTTTAAGGATTCTTTGATACATAGAAAGTTCAAAAGTGCAGCATTTATTCGATCTTTTGCAACATTACATTATAAATGCCATTACTGCCACAATCAATTTACCACTTCCTTTAATCAAAGGAAAAATTAATAAATAAACATTAGGATTATAGTACAATACAGCAAGTGGCAGGGCATTCTTAAATATATATTCTGGTCAAACCACCAAAACAAACATTTGATTTTGACATTGATTTGACATTTTTATGTCCGCTTGTTCTGCACAGGGACTGGGTTATATATGTTATAATGCGGTGCGTGACACAGTGGCCTATGCTTCGCTGCAAATATACAAGCGTAATAAAAGAAAACAATACTAGTTTAGAAGAACTTTTTTTTTTTTTTTCAAATCTAGTCACTCTGTTGGATAAATGTGCTATTTGCGCAATATGAAAGCTTCTAATTAAACCTACAGCAGTTGTGATCTGTCTTTATCTTTTGTAAACACTCTCTCTCCCTCAATCGACCCTGTTGCCATAAAAGCCATTTTCTGTTTATATACCTCTGGTGTCCTTCAACGACAAATCCTACAGTTGCCACGGTAACCCCCGTCCATTTAGGCAAGTGCTCCTGCCAGCCCAGTCCCGCTCTCTATCATCACTGGAAATTGCTCTTAGCAACATTATTTCTACATCATCTATCCAACAACCATTATGACCCTTTAAAACAGCCTGATGTATAGATTCGGCAGTTCAGCTTTACACCTTCCTTTGTCTTATTTGTCTCAATAACCCTTTAGAGAAAATTATAGTCAATGTGTTAAGATTGTCATTAAATTCCCTGGTGTTTAGACAGCGTTTTTAAATAAAGTTACATTCTGACTCACACAGTCATAAACATCGCATTAGTCATCAGGCTTGTGTAATGACAGGCCTGCACTGCACCTCAAATACGACAGAGAGCTTTAACACACGCTTTTAACCATATTGCCCATGAATGAACATATCAGTAGGTGATTTGTCCTAAAAGGAGTCCAAAGATAAAATCGTACCTTTGGAAGTTTCATGCAACTTACAACGTGTCCAGTTTCCTGTTGAGATGACTGATAGAAAGCTAAACTGAGCTGATGAGCTTTTGTTTTTATCATCTAAGCTGGCCTTAATGCCATTACCACTCAAATTCTTGGACCCATCTTATGGAGAAAGTTGCATGGTTTTCCATTCACAGCAGGAAAAAGATTGATCCCTTGTTTGCATCATATTGTCCCCTGAGGTCCCACTAATCCTCTGTAAACAGACTGTGCAACAGCATCAGCAGAGAGCGACGACTGAGTGTGTGTGTGTGTGTGTGTGGGTGGGTGAGATGTGCCCTTTCTCACTGTTGCTTTAGTGTTTGTATATCTGTCTGAGCAACATTAATACACAACTGCATATGTACACACACACACACACACACACACAAACCAAATGCGATCCATCCTGGTGTCATTCCCTTTCTAAAGAAGTACCGCGATAAACAATTTCCATTGAAATAGTGTAGTTAAATTTAACTTGGTTAACAATTTTTTACAGTTAACATTAAAACTTGGCATTAGCTACCACTGCCATCAAAAAAAGTAATTAAAGGGTCACTCCACCCAAAAGCCTCATCCAAAATATCCTAAATTGCGTTCCGAAGACAAACAAAGACTTTACGGGTTTGGAAAGACACGGGGGTAAGAGTTTAATGACAAAATTTTCATTTTGAGTAATAATGTTTTAAAATTAAATTCATGAAGGACACATTAAAATAATTAAAATGGTTGTCATAGGAACAACAGAACTTTTTAAATAAAATATTTTGTAACAAATATATTTCAATTATATAAATGTATATTAAGCAGCACAACTGTTATAATAATAAGAAGAATAAGAATAGGAATAATAATAAGAAGAAGAATTACTGTTTTACTGTATTTTTATCAAACAAATGCAGTCTTGGTGAGCATAAGAGACTACAGTTTATATGCAGTTTGTATGAACATATTTGCTTGTTGCAATTCTAATCCTGCTTTGGCGTCTTTTGGATCAATTATTATTATTATCAACAAATTGGCCATGGTGATTGACAATAATTATTCCTTTTAGCTGCTGTATGAAAAGCTATAAATCACTCTGAATCATACCATATTGCTGAATATTAGCACGACTACAATAATAGTATGACTGTTATTTTGCTCAATTAGTAACAATAACTGAAGTAACCATGGATTTTTTTTTTAGCAGAAACCATGGTAACCATGGAAACACAGTTTCAGAGTCAAATCTTTCCCACTATATTGGTACTTTGTCTAAAAATGGGCAGTTACATTTATATTGTCTTGTTTTCTATATGAAAACATGCTGTAACACTCAAACCTCTCCATGGAGAATAAATGATCATAGCATTCAAAGCGAATGTGCACGGAGGACTACACAACACTTATGTCAAGTGCTTACTGCATCTTCATACAAGAAGAGGAAGGAGGAAGTGGAGGAAGAAAAAAACAATAACAGCTCATGAAGGCACAGAGAAAATTCAAGGTTTAAACTGAAGCAGTCAAAAGCTTTAGCTATTGGAAGAAAAAAAGGGGAGATAAAACGGAGGCAGAATGTGCCAACGTTTCACAAGACAATAAGCCTATAATGAGTCTGTTTGCCCCTGGTTTGAATCCATTTCTGCATTTTTGTCAGCTGTTCATCTCTCATCTGCTCTTCCCCTGAGATCTGACAGAACTAGCATGGTCAAAGGAATAATGACACCACTGTAACAACAGTTGCTATGCTTAAAGCTAAAATTAAACCACTTCCTCCCAGGCAAGACTAAATTTAAAACGGCGGCTTAGTGACTGTGTCCTGTTGGGATTTTCTGAAACTCTTCTAAAATCCAGGTCCTGTCTGTCTGCGTCACAGAACTACTGCATCCCTGTAGCTTTAGATCTTTGCTTTGTTCCTCAGAGATACATAGCAAAAAATTATATTGCAATGTATATCAATTTGATTTTTGGCTTTTATTGTATGCATCGACCAACACCCTCCCCATCTAATGTCTTGGGTTGTTTCGCAATTGTGATGCCTGGTGTTGGACCGCTTATGATTGCAAATGCACTCAAAAGGGCTGGCAATGGCTGAGGAGCAATTAGGGTAATTCCAGCATGGCAGCGAGGCCGGCGGTACGGGGCTGCCGGAACCTGAGCAGAATGCTAAACAGCGCTCTGATTAGTCTGATTGGGGCTCTTGGTCCCTAAGTGGACCGCAGAGATAGACAGTGAGAAAGAGAGGGAGAGATAGAGAGGCATACAGTCTGGCTAATTAGCATCCCTAGAGGTGCACAGGGAGCTTGGCGAGGGGGGTGAGGAAGAGACCGTAAAGAGGAAGGGAGGGGGAAGGGACATAGAGACAGTGGTCCAGAACAGTGTTACGAAAGGCTAGACTCGATGAGACTCGCCCAGCTGCTTGATAGCAACATGTATGAAGGCTAAGAAAGCAGGTGGCGCCACATTGTACAATTAACCATAATAATTTGATGCAACAATGTTAAATTCTATCTGACAAGCTGATGATTACATTTACATGTAGGCATCAGACAGACACTTTTATCCAAAGTCACTTGCCTCGTATTCAAGGTATACATTTTAGAAACTGGGAAAATCGAACCCATGACCTGGCCTTGATAGTACCACATTCTACTATTCGAGCTACACGAATGTCTAAATAACAAGATAATTAATTTCATGTTGTATTGACAAATAAATATTTTATTGCAATTTAATATAACATTTTTTGAATAGATTTTAAGAATTTATTCCTGTGATGGCAAAGCTGAACATTTCTTATTATCAGCAGTGCTGAAAAAAGTTATGCTGCTTAACATTTTTGTGGAAATCAAAGCTATAAATGTTTAGAAATATACATTTTCACAGTCCTCCAGCAGAGTTCCATGAAGTTTAATTCATTAGTTATTAAATTCCACAATTCCATATCACCAATACCGCAAATGACTTGGGAAGGGAAGAGCATACGTCGGGAAGAGTTTCAGTCGGTCCTCAAAGGGTAAAAAAAATTAATAAAGAGACGCCAACAAGAACACAGAAAAACTACACGGGAAAGATGGCGACTTTATATGAATATGATTGTGTGAGATTTAAAGTGCTCCTATTATGGGTTATGAAGGTTCATATTTTGGGAGTCCCAAACAAGTAGTTGACATGCATGCAAGGTCAAAAAACACTTCTTATAATATGCAGTATTTATAAGTTTTTAACACTACAAAAGCGGGACTTAGTGGCAAAGAATTAATTTGCATTTTCATTCAGACCAATGCGAAAATCAAGCAGGTGGGAAATATGCTAATGTTTCATGTTGACGTCAGCATAAAACGGCTTGGAACTCATTTTAAAACCGACTTGTTTCAATGATTCAGAGTCGATTCTTTCTCTCTATACGAGAAAAAAACTTTATACACAATGCACTTTTAGATTGGAAACTTTGCAGGATGTTTTCATTAACTTAGAGCTGTGTTGCACACTGCGTGAAAGGTAATTTTCAAAAATCCATAATGGGGCACTTTAGATGAGAGTGTGCAGCTCTCAAAGCATAAGCACTTTGCATGATCACACACACAAACATAACTGCTTGTTCATTTGTTTATCTGTCAGCAGATTATCCTTATTAACATTACTGGTTTTTATTTGTAATTTATCTTAATGGTTTAAAATTTGTTTTTTTTTTTTTAAATAAAAAAAAAATT
>JAUCMU010000125.1:11683265-11710642 GCA_032275025.1 Enteromius treurensis | reverse complement strand
GTTATGTACATGTACTGAACTGTTATTATTCAACCATGCCAAAGTAAACTCAGTTTTTCATTCTATGGCACCTTTAATGGACAATCCGTCTTCAATATCACTTTCTGTGCTTCTTTAACATCCATTTAAAAACTGACCGTCAATCAAAAGAAATCCCCCAAAAACTCACCACAATTTTGTGATATCACAATGATATATGAATATCATGTAAAGTTTTTTTTAAGTGACTTCTGTGCAACTATATATTGACAATAGATGATGGACCTTATTGCCTGTACATTTTCAGGCAAAGTCTTACAGATAAATACTATAATTTTAACAATTGGCAGTACTAACATAAAAACAACACATATCAAAAAAGTGTGTAATGTGTCTACGCTGTCTAGTGGCCACATAAGCAGATAAGGTTTCAGGGGAAGGCAGCATCTCTTTTACCTCCCTTGAGATCACTGTGGTTTTACAGAGGTCCTATAAAGTTGCACGAATGTAACAAGGGGCAATAGCAAAATATGGATTAAAAGACACGCTTAACTGCAAATAAATGTTAAATGGAACAGAGACACGAGTTCTTATATATAAAAAACAAAAACACACACGAAAAACAGAGAGGGGCCTCCACACGCCACTGGTCTAAAACAAACTTTGTTTTTCCTTTAACCTTTCATCCTCCTATTCTACCATGCTATCACATAATATCCCTTCCTGACAGGGAGACATCCTATTCTCATAAGGCTCCAGTGAAGAGGCACATTATCTGAAAAGCATTAACACGGTGAGAAGGTTGTCTGAAATCCCAATAGGACACGCTGGTCCCTTTCTGCTTCCCGAGGGCAGATAGCTGTGCAGAACACCTAGGGTGACCAGCAGCTGATACGCAATACATGAATAGAGAAAAGAGAAAATGGATGCAATCCACAATGTACCACAGCACATTATAACAGCTATAACCTGGCACAAAAAAAGTTCAGTTCAATCACAGTGAATGAGCATTACGATGTCTATTATTACAGTACTTGTGTTTGGGATCTTGATATACCTGCCATACATCACACAGTATTTGCTTGACTACTGTATATTTTGAAAAAGCATAACTTCAGTCAATCTCCACATTGGAATTTATAATGTATGTGGTGGAAAGACTAATTAGAAAAACAAGAATGAGAAAATGTGCCAGTGACACTTTTACTTGTGTGTTATTGCATCATGAAATATTCAACAGCATAACAGAAAGAGCTCATTTGGTCTTCTTGCAGGTCTAGAAAAAAACAACATCATACAAATGATTTAGTAATGCAAATTGCCAAAATACAATTTAAGAATTGAGTAAATTGCTTGCAAGCATCAAAACCATCTAAGCACATTGCATCCCTTTGTGTGGGAACAAAAGTATAATGAAATCGATTCAGCCCAGTACAAATGGGTCATGCAGGACTTAATGACTGGATCTGCAATAACACAGCAAAGCAAAGATTGTTACTGACAATGACCCTCACTCTCTATTGCTAATTAAAAGAATTGATTAGGAATTAATCGAAAACACTCTTGAAAAATCAAACAACGTAGACTGGTGAATCCAAGCCAAGCACAACAAAAGGTGACAAATAATCGCTCCTTTATTTCAATCTTTCAAAACATTAACAACACTGCCATCGCAAACAATTCAGCAAATCTCAAAATATATATATTTTACACTGTACGTTAATTAAGTATGTGATGGATAAATGTACTTTTTACATTTAAAATGATTGATTTTAGTTTTTAGCCTTTTATTATTTTTTTTCATTCAAATAAAATTGCACAGGCTTGTAGTTGTAATATTGTCCACTTATCTTTAATCAGCCATTAAATGAAAATAATTATTGCCTATAATTGTTATCGATGACAATTGTAATATCAGTGCCTCCCTACAGAAGAGGAAAGGAAGATTTGGGTTTTACAACACTGCAAATAAAAGATAAAGAAAGAAATGAAGAGTGGTAAAGTGAAAAAGAAAAGAGAGCTGAATTTGTTTAATTTTACTACAGTTTATATATATATATATATATATATACACACACACACTTACCAAAAGAATACTCCCAGAACATAGAACTCTTCTATTCATGTCACGCTAAAAGAACTTCGGGAGCCCGAGAACAACACCGCTAGAAATACGTTTCAACAAACCAAATTTAACAAGAGCAAAAACGGCTGAGCGAGATAAAGAGTTGAATTCAAGAATGGTAGTGAGTTCTCTCTCTTTTGTGGAGCTCGTCATTCATTTATCGTTCAAGGACGATGGATTTCTGTTGAATAGACTTTTTTTTTTTTGTTGGTTCGGCTCTTTTTCGTCCACATTGTCAGCACAGTGGAGGTTACCCAGTGCCTGTGACATGACCCCTACTACCAGGTAAAGGAAAAAGAGGAGAAAGAAAGCGGGTGTGGGAGGGATGGGGCTGAGGTGACAGTAGGATGCAATGGGGGCTCAGCTGGCTTCATGATTGGACGATTAAATTTCCTCTCCTGTGGTGCTGTAACTGTGCAAACCGCCTCCACACAGATCTCTCCTGGCTGTCTGCATGTGTGTGGGTCAGCTTTTGTCTGCCAAATGTCCTCACAAGGAGACTAAAACCTGAAAATCACCTACATCATGGAGACCGGGCCAACAGCTTCTATGAGGAAAGTGGCTTAATAAATATACTTAAAAAATCTCTTAATGAAAATGTAAATGAAAATGGATCCAGAATATCATTAGCTCAGTATAAGAATAATAGAAGTCAATAGTAAACCCCTACTGTGACAGAAAATGTGCGTACATTCTAATGAAAGACATAGCCACAGTTTCACACTGAATTAAAGGGCTTTGTTGTCATCTGACTGCTTTAGTAGGGTGCAAGGACATGTCCCCGTCTCCCTCCGCCTCTGTCTTACCATCATTCTGTCCTTCTTATCCCCTTAATCCAGCTGTCGTATCTCACATAAAACCCGCCGTACAATTCTCAGATCACATCCAATTATGGGCCCATGGTGTCCTTTCAGGCTCTGCCACAATGACATGCAAAATTACCCATTCAGTTAAGGAGGAATGAAAACGAGAAAAAAAATGAAAAGTGATTCTTGCTGCATTTTTTATTCATTCGCCATCATGGGAATTCTTGACTGAGCAATGCCAGATCGGCAAAGCTTCATAGCCAATCATCTGCAGGTTGAATCGATGCCTGAGGCTCAAGCAGCCCCGCTGGGTCCAGATGAGGTCAAAGTGCAGCTTTAATTAATACACTACACACTGCACTAGAGGCAATCTGACCCTATATCCACTAGGCTGTCTATTACCAACGGGATGAACACAGGTAATTATCAGTGGGCAGCTGAGAGAGAGACAGAGGGGAAGATATGGCACATTTATCATTCACGGATACAACTAAACAAAATCATTATACCAATCCATTTCTCTTTTTTTTCCTATTTAGCCGTTTTGTTCTTGTAATGTATTTTCTTGCACATATTTAAGAGCGCAGAGCTCCTGTAAATCAGAGTTTATGATCTCCCTCAGCCAATAAAGCTCTATCAGATACTGAAACTGAAAATAAGCCTATTCTTCTTTTTTATTCCACCTCTCGCCTGGTTCAACGTGAATGAAAGCGTTTAAGGCTAACATGACCATTCATTTACATGACAGTGGGTGGTCTACCGATTTCCCAGGGTCCATGCTGACAGAATAACATGTCGACTGGGTGTTTAAGATTTTCTGAATTGAAATGAAAGTCAGATTAACCTAAATATGAGTCATTGTAATTTTGTTTTGATTTTCAAGAATAATTTGCCTTTCAGCACAGACTTAAAATGCTGATTTTCTTTAAGTGCACAGTTTCCTGAAAGCACTTTATTAATCTCAGCAATTACGGGAAACTGCTGTTCTAGAGAAGAATACTGTATTTTATTCTGTATTGTAAAAATAGTAATACACAAAGGGCATCGATTTTTAATACTGTCCATAAAATGAAACCAATGTTCAACACTGTCCAGAACTGTTTTTTTAATATTTTTAAACCAAAATTTTGTAGAAAAGTTGTAGAAGATCAATGACTTCTTCTACTACATCACTGTCTGTTTAGCCCCGACCATGACGATTCATGCAGTTGTCGCTGTACAGTGCCAAGTTGTGGAAAACCTTTCTTTGCCTTCCTTCTACAACAGCATTGGGAAAAATTGGATGAACTTTATTTTTAATGAAGTTCAAGACTGTGTCTGTAAGAACTTCAGAAATATTTTAACTAAAAGAGGACCCTGTGCTGATTATATTGGATCCAACAGTAATGTAACGGTTTTATTACATATTGATGAGTCTGTTAAACCGATCATTTGATGTAAGTATTTTTGCATTTTAAACCTAAAAATCACAGCAGCGTTCATCTGTGCAGGATGTAGGCTGTCAAACATACACAAGTATTAGCCAAATCACAGCAGTGGGCATTTACTTCCAAGTCTATAATCTGCAAAGCTTATTATTAGCAGTGTTTATATGAGGGGGTCAAAAAGAGGACAGAAAATAACTTATTACTTCCAAAAAATAATATTAATAATAAAAACCCAGTGAGATTAAAAGTGAGATGCAATTGTATGGTGAAAAAGCTTTTACAGAGTACTTCATATTTGCATTATATCAGCTCTCAAAATATTGTATCACATCACTGAAGGAAAAAAAAACATTGTGCAACTGCTTCAAAAAAAAAAAAGTATATATATTTATATATTATTCTCCTTCAACAAGCAATGATCAGAAACTACAGAGACGTCAAAGCACCCAGAGAAACATCATCAACATACCACTATTCAGTGAAATGAGATAGAAGAAACAGCCTTTTTGAAAATCACATTGAGCAGAGCCACTCTTCTTTAGAAGAGGCAGGAAAGTGCCAAACAATACACAAAAATGGGCTGAATGGGGATGTAACAAGACAAGTCAAAAAATAAATGAATAAGAAGAGGAAAAGGGGAATGGACAGCTGGAGGAACAGAATGAAGACGACTCACTCTGGTTTACGTGCCCTGATTTTGACCTCCTGTGGAAAAATTCCAGGCTTTACTCCACGACGTCCTAACAACTGTCCCACACACAAACACACAGATACACACATATACACACAGACCCCAGAACTAGAAAGCACAGGCAGATGAGACATGATGTCTGCAAGCCTCTATCTATCAAAGATAACAGAGCAGCTATAAACACAGACAACTGGTTTCAGCACCCCTCCTACAGCCTGACGCGACACTTTGTCTCCAGTTCTTTTACCAGATTGACAGAGATAAAGCAAACAAAACACGCAAGTATGCAAATACACACCGCTAAAAGCAAAGAAGATTTATTACACACAGACACTTATTCTTGTTCGTGCACTTGTTCCTGACAAGATAATAATCAGAATTTGATGTAAGAATCGTGTTATTTAAAAAAAAAAAAAGGATTCTCTTGCTTAGGTATATGGAAAATAATGGAAACAAGAGAAAATAAATCAACTGACAGGTTAGGTACTTTGAAGTGGATTTTTAGCTTTGGTGAGTTTCCAGGCATGCACACACCGCCAAACTTTGCATGACTGATAAGCAGTGTTATATTTGGATGATCAGTCTCAGCCTCTCTGTTCCAGTTTTATTGCCTTTGTCTCATTTCAATTAACGTTGTCTATTTAATGCATTCATTTAGTATGATTACTACTAAAACAAAACAAAACATTGGAGCTTGAAGAGTCACCTTCATGTATTTGTCCAATCACCACACACCACATAAAAACAAGGTTTACCAAGGACACATTTTTCCATAGATGATCTGGAACAACATGGATTGGATATGTGATTCAATACTGAACTAGGTTTAGCCTAACTTAAAACATTGTGCAGCACCTGCCTCAGGCAGACTGACAAATTTAACTGCAAAATGCATTGCTGGTGACTATAGGCTAATGATTGACTTCACTGAAATAAAACAAACAAACTAAATGCATTTTAAGGCCATATATGATGACTAATCAATTATTTTCACATTATGTTTGAATTCAGAAGAACGTTCAGAAATTGTAACAGAAATATGACTATTGCACTGTAGAATGTACTTATAAAATAAATAATTTAACAAATTAATGAATAAATAATATTAATAATATAAACTTATAGTTAATATACAGAAGCCACAAATAAACCCGATTTCTTAGGGCCCTTAAAACATTGTTTTTTGTTAGATGTCTTTTAAATATTGTAAAGTTTCATGATTACATTTTATAATTACACATGCTGTTTGATTACTAAAATGTTTTATTTAAATCATAACGGTGCTTACAGAGAGTGAAGTGAAAAGAATTTTCTCATACTACATGAACGCTGTATTTGAATGCAAATTTGATTAATTATATGCTAATTTGATCATGTATAATGATAATTGAATGCTCATTTGAATAATTTAAATATCATGCACTTAATAACGATGTATAATATTGTATATTATCGCCAGCCCTAATTTCAGAAGAGACAAGAAAAAATTAATAAATAAATAACGCGACCTTCAGAATTTAAGTGTTTGTAAGAAAGTGAAGTTTTTGGATCTCATTGAGTCGAATTTCACTTATTGAGTGAGAAAGAAAAGGCTCACACACAACAGCGTCTATCTTGAGTGGCTGTCTGGTCTCCAACACTGTGCAGAGCCACTCGAGTCCAAAGCCCATCTGACCTCAAGTGTCTCTCTTACCCAAGACAGTCTCCAATAAGTGACACACACACACACACACACACACTTCTAAATCTTACTAATTCTGCTGCAGAACAACAACAACAAATAAAAACATTTATAATACATAAAATTCCCTCAGGCATGAAAGGAGAGGAAGAAAAGACGTAGTTTGCTATCATCTGAGAGACATTTATTTTTTTTTACTTTATGGAGCTTTTTTATGCCTGGGAACCATTAAACACATTTAAACATTTTTAATTTTGCAGAACAGAGACGTTTCAACACGGTGTGGGCTGGGCCATGTCTTTCTAGCCTCTTTAACAACACCAAAGGTATGCACATCAGAGATAAAGATGGGAAAGTGTAAAAGCAACTTCTGTGTTTTGTAAAAAAAAAAAAGTAACATTATAACAGATCTTTATGATCTGCTTTATGCCAACCTCCAAACATCAATTTTTTGGTTTTGTTGTACAAATTGCTACCAAACCACAGCAAATGTAATCCTGGTGCCACAGCTTAACAAACACAAAGGTGTATATGTGTGAGTGTTTTGAGGCTTCAGGACTGTGGGAGGAGTTGATTATACATGGGCATTAACATTACAACCTCCTGCAATTGGACAGCAACTAAATTAAGCTCAAACGTACTTGCATATCAATAAAATGTAATTTTACACGAAGAACAAGAGAACAACACAACACAGTGTTTGAAACACTTCACAATTTTCTCATTTGCTGTTAGTCAATCTTTTATCTTTGCCCTTTGTTAATCTCACTCTCATGACTGCATTTCTGATGTAAAGAAAACAATTCTGACAGAAACCATCTCCACTTCCTTAGGTTTAGCCTACTCTTATTTGAAAGAACTAATGAAGGGGCAAATGAAGGTGTTATGACAGCCTAGAATTTATCACGTCATCTCACAAACAGCATGAGATGAATGAACAAAGAGGTGACAGTGAAAAAGAGACCTGTGCTTGCAGAGAAACAGAGAGAGAGAGAGAGAGAGAGAGCATATTTCAGACGTATCTAAATCCCCAGCATTGTTGT
This sequence comes from Enteromius treurensis, assembly GCA_032275025.1. NCBI lineage: Eukaryota > Metazoa > Chordata > Actinopteri > Cypriniformes > Cyprinidae > Enteromius > Enteromius treurensis. The sequence continues at coordinate 11,702,890 of JAUCMU010000125.1, read as the reverse complement.
CACACAAAGCAGGCATTTGGCTAGGCCATTGGTTTCGTCTAACTCCTGTGGAGCTCAGGCAGTCTGTCTGAAGTCTCTATGTTGCTTCCTTTTCTCATCTCTGGTGAGAATTTGGTTTGACAGTTGAGACACAACTGAGTCTAGATGTACTACTTTCTTTTAAACGGCTTCATACACAGATCGAGCTATGGATAAGACAGAAAAGCGTTGGCAGACCAGCTCAGGGACATTTCAGTTAACTAGGCCTAAAGGAAGAGTTATCCTAATTTTTCGTCCCTACAGGGAGGAAGAGCGAAAGCAGAGGTTTGTAGGGCACTTTGTGAGACTGCAGAGACGCTGCTGATGAGTCAACGGCTGGTTTCACTCTCAAAGCATCAGCCAAACACCCTGAAAAACACCTCAATGTGACAACTTCTTCCTCGGCGCAGTTCAACAGTCAAATTTTCTAACTTGTTTTTTCCCCGTTCTTGGCAACACGGCATCATGTTCTTCTGCTGCCAAACTAGAAACTGCCAAAGTATGTCAGCTTGTTTTTTATAATAACTTTCTTTCATGAATGAAGAAATTGTATAGTGGCATATCAGTGACTAACCCTAACCCTAACAGAAAAAGTAATGGAATAAGATCTTAATATTATTGCACCACTTTATAGGCTTAAAAGTGTTTATATAAGCCAAAAGAATTTTTTTATATTTATTATGCAAAATCTTTTAAAAGGTTACCCAATAATGCTACTTGATAGAATAACATTTACATTATAATAAGAATTTCTTTAGTTATTCCAAACATTATGAAGTCATGTAGAATGAATTTTCATTTTTGTGCATTGCTCTTTGGCCCAAATGTTCACATGGAATTATCGTCTCCAGAAAACCAACTAGTACTTTTTTGTTATTGGTTTACAGCTGTATGAAATGATTGCTGATGTTCTCTTAAGTGACAATCTGTTTCTCTTTTTCAGGTAAATCTGATGAGTCTGGCAACAAATTAGTCATGTTTTCCAAGAATCTCTATCTTGCTCAAACAGTGTTTCTGTCTCTCGTTCTTGTTCTCACACAGATGTGCCCTGACAGCCTCGCATGACTGAGGGTGAACAGAGGAAGAGACGGAGAAGATGAAGAAAGCAGAAATGAGACGCAGACAGATCACGAGATACAGAAACGGGGGCTGAGGGAGGATGTCAGGACTTGGGAGATTGTTCTCGTCAGCATTCTGGAGCTTTTGGCTTTGAAGTTTCTCTCTCATGGCAGGCTGAAGTGACGCATGCTTCCTACAGGAAAACGTTCAAGCCACTACAATGCACAACACTTTGTTATAAATCAATGTGAAAAACAAGAGGGAGAGAAATAAAGGAGAAGGCATTTACATGCTCATCATTTGTTTGTAAAGCAGGTTACAAATCTGAATTGATTTCTTCACAGCAGCCTATGAGTGATGATAACACCTCAGCTCTGGCTTCATCTGAACCTGCAGCTGTCACATTCCAATATGACTGTAATATATAATTAATAATCACAAAATATACTATTTGTACTGAAGATGTAAAAATAAGAAACACTGTGGAAAATAAAACGATTTTTAGGCACTTATTATTTCCTATTGTTTCCTAAAAATCTTGCCAAAACCAGGTACAGTAGCAAATTTCTGTCATGAATCAAAAATGATTCAAGTCAAAACTCTGATTCAGCTAGGCCTATTTGTTTGCCCTCAAAAATGCATATGCTTATATAAAAAATGGAGACAATTAAACTGTTTTTTAGTAGTTGTGCCTATAAATGAAAATCTATAGAAAATGTATAGGAATATGTATTTTCACAAAGCAGCTTTACAGAAAATGAGAGAAAATTCCACTCAAAAAAAAAAGATGTTTTGCTACAAGACGGAAAACCAGACTTGTTTAAAGATCACTAAAGAGAGACCATGATTATTGAAGAAAAAAAAAAAAAAGAAAAAAGAAAAAAAGAGGTAGTATGGAGAAAACGGGCAAATCCATAAACTAATGCCCACCTGTTGCTGGAGCTCTATCTTGAGCCATAATTACTTGCATAAAGTTAAAAACTGTGAAGAAAAGATGGCCTACTGTCATTTTCTGGTCTCATAGCTTCCCAGCTGATATATGGGACGCAGCAGAACAGGGAGCACCAGGGGAAAGAGAGAGGAAGATTCAGAGGGAAAGACAACAGGAGGAAATGCGTTTACTATTCATTTGTTACAGAGGGAGTGCACGAGGGCGCAACTTAGACACAAAAACAAGCCGCAAGCCGCATCTCGATCTCTGTCATAAATTATGGATGTTGTCTGATGTCTCCTAACTGCTGTGGGGCTCTCAGGGGGCCTTCTCAGCAGCAGGCCTGGCAGAAGAGCTGAACTTATAATGTAGAGCCTTCCACTCTCAATGTCAGCTCCAGCATAGGGAGCGCTTTTCAAAAGCATGGGTCATGGACCAGTGGTAAAACACATTACTGCATGATGGACTCACTTTATTCACTGCATTCTTTTTGTATGCTTAAAATGATAATTAGTCGTCCTTGCTATGGTAGACTTCACTAAAACTATGGCGCAACAAATTGGAATAAAGCAATAAACTATTGGGACATCTCAAATCATTAAGGCTTGTTGAGAAGTGTGCTTGCTTTTAAAATAAATATAACAATTTTCACCTGGCAGGCAAAAAAAGAAAGTCCCACATTAAAGTTGTAGTTACATTTGGCATTGTTTGATGAATCTTGGCAGCCGAAATCCAGTCAATTCAAGAATCCATGCAATCAGGAAAAGAGACTTTGATGACATCTTTATACATCACTGTTTATCACTAGCTGGCTCTTTAGGCATTAACTAACCAAACAGCAAGACATAACTTGTACCACAGGAAGACCTGACATAAACAGGAAACTGCAGTTCGGCAAATCCTCTTCAGCAGAGTCAGCTGATGAGACCGTAGAGAAATAACTATATAAAATCACTATACTCAGGTGGAACATATAGACATGCACTATAAAAGCACAACATTCAAACTGGGTATATTTACATATCAAGGACACATCAAATACAGAAGCATTATATTTAGATGAATGTATGGTATGGACAACCCCTACAGAAGCACTATATAATGTACAGTACAGCTGGATGTATAGAGAAGCACTAATATGCTATTGGATGTATAAATACACTCTTTATCCAGCATGTTACTTTTCACCAGAGTGTGTTAGTAAGAAGAGGTTTTTTTCTGGCATGAAGTGATGATTCACCCAATTTATTTTCTAAATGCATGTTATTCATCTTATTGTGATTCATTCATCTTTGCATGTGCTTCTTTTTTGATGTCGCAATTCTTAATCAAAGTGACTAAAATCAATCTTCCAGTGAAACGCCAGACTGTTTGGTGACTTCAATTATTTTGCCTGATTAAACTCCGCCCCCTTTCGTACAATCGTCTGCAACCTCGCATCTACATCTGCTTCCATCCAATCAACACAGACCACGAAGTACATTTTTTTTTTTTTCGTTAATCAGTTTCACTCAGATGTGCGTCACAATACAGAAGTGATTTGGAACTAGTGCTATTAATCTACCAAGATTTTATCAGCGGCATAAGACAGAAAGAGAGGGGAGAGGACGCCACTTGTCCTATATGGTGTGCTGTACTCAGACAGGCACAGAAACACACACACACACCCTCAAACACATATACAATGTCACAAAGCTCATTTGGTCCCTCAGCTGGGTCCTCTGTCAGGGTCACAGCCATTTACTCTATCCCATCCATCAGCACAGACTGCACATGATCGTTACCTACACACCCACAGCTCTCACAAACACAGCTCTCGCCCTCAGATACATTTTCACAAACACCAAAAACTGTAGTCCATACTTTACTTCAAACATTCACATCTAAACTCCAACACATCAACATTCAACCTTAGGAGGGGGTATTTAACTCATTTGTATTTTTGATAATAATAGTAACGACAATATACATTTTTTAAAATATGCACACATTCCCTCTTAACTGTGTGCCTAATATGCAAATACATATTTTAAAATGTTTGTTTTAGCTCATTTAATTATGGATTACTTTTAAAACTAAATTTAAAAAAAAGTAAATTGAACACTATTGTTGCTAATTTAACAGTTCTATCGTTAAACATTTTTTAAATAAATAATTAACTTCTTACATTTTACCAAACACTCTTTCTTGTCATGCTGGTATGCTATACAAAAAAAAGGTAACATTTAAGCCTCAAAATAATTTGCAGCTGTGGTTGCCAGTAAATATGCAACGTGAATAAATCAAATGAGTAAAAAACATTTTTACCTTTATAATATACTGTTAAACACTGTGTGTGTGTGTGTGTGTTTGTGTGCGTCTGCATGTATGTATGCATGTGTGTGTGTGTGTGTGTGTAATATATATATATATAGGGGTGTAACGATACATGTATTCGTATTGAACCATTCGCTACGAGGCCTTTGGTTCAGTCCGCCTTACAAACCAAACGATTCAGAAAAAAAGAAATTAATAATAATAATAATAATAAATATATATATAGAATAAATTGTGTAAAATATAATGTTTTCAGTGCTACGATCAACAAGGCAGCCCAAACGACGGGACAGTCAATGTGCTGTCTGCCCCTCCCACCCCCAAACAGGCGAAAACTAGAAACACACACATTAGAAACGATCCCTGCGGCATTCAGGCAGGTATTTCGAACAGGGCTAAACAACCGATCGGTAACAGTGATCGGTACATTTATAGCGGATTTTAATGCAGGTTTTAAAAAAATGCTAAATGTTATTGAGCCCTCCTAGCAATCCTAGCAAAGAACAGAAAGATTGTGACCTTCTTTGGCTGAAGCACAACAGCGGCCCGTGTGTTGAAGACACGATCTGTGCTGTCTGAAGAAAATGTGGACACACTCATCTTTCTGAACTTAAAACAAACAAAAAAAAACCTTAAACGATGATTGAAAAGGAGTTCCATTTAAAAACAAAATTGTTCTTTTCTTTCTATTAGTTTATAACTACTACAATATTGCATTTCATTTTTTTATGAGGAGCATTGGGTTTTGGTTATAAAGGAGGTTTTGTTTTATTTGCTGTCAAGAAAACCCCCCAGAAGATGTGAAGTATTGCTCCATTGTTCAAAGTAAAACAAACAAAAAAACAACAACAACAAGATCATACTTTAATGTTCGTTTTAATAAATAAAAATGTGAAAAAAAAAAAAAAAAAGAAATTCTCTTTTTTCATTTTATATGCCGTATCGAAAACATACCGAACCGTGACACCACTGTATCGTATCGAACCGAACCGTGATTTTTGTGTTAATCACAAGTAGCTTTTCCAAAAGCTGTGGTATATGTATATAAAGGCAACGAATGGTGTTATACACACAAATACAAAAAAAATCATAATAATTATAAAATCATGGTAACATACAGTACATTACAATTAAATATTAATTTATCAATATAATGAAACAAAACGCTAACAGGACTAATAAGAAACTCTTAAACTGCAGAAAATCCATCAATGTAGTGAATTCTGATCATGTTAGTTTATGGTTTTTACTTGTCTTTTTTTTTTTTACTTTAAGAACTTGTACATTAAATAAAATTTAGTTTTAATTTAAAAGTATAAAAAAACTAGCAGCATCAAAAACAACTAATAGCTATAAAGGACAATATAGCCATATCGGTTTATTGCTTGTCTTCAGGGTCTGTGTTGGTTATAGCCCTGTCTAAACCCACACATAAGGTCCGAGCAAAGACCTCTTTGCAGTCTCAAAGCTCTGTGGCACATTTTAACACCTTTACACACGCAATTCCTGTTAAACCCCTCAAAACAAAGAGTATTTTCAAATCCCACCGCTTCAATTCTTAATTCGAAAAACCCCCTGTGTTATGCAAATGCTGTGCATTTCAGTGTACGTGCAGTTCGATAAACACCAACTCTTTAAATATGCCGCTCAGACATGACAGGCAGCAGTGTAGGGAGTCTGTGGCGCGTTATGCACGCAAAAGCTCTGGGGAGGGGAGCAGAAATCCAAACAAATCAATGCGGGCCGAGCCCCGGAGAGACAGAGCATCCACCACCGCCAATTACTGCAGCGCAGAAACAAACACAGTGGAAGTGAACTGGAAGAGAAGGCAAAGTCTGTTGCTAGCAGGTAAAGTTGACGTTTTGCGTGTGCGTGAGGCCAAGGGAGGGGATAAGAGGGGGGGGGGGGTCTGGATACACTCACACAGGCAGGTTTGCTGGGTCTGGCAGTGCAGGCAGGCCACTCTGTAATTTACAGAGGTGGAATGCAGCATGCAGCCGCGGGTGCTAATTACAGAGCGTTCATCTCTCTCTCTCTTTCAGACTGTGAGCCAGCCGACCAAAACCAGCCGACTCCCACACTGCTCCGCTGTCAACTGCAACCTTCAGACAAAATGCAGAAGTGCACACGCACGCACAAGGACAGATGTTTGGATAACATCTATGACTCAGGTGACTCTACACGCTATAAAACCCACAAAAAGGTTTACAAGTATGTAAAGAGCATTGTAATAGACCCCATTACAAACCACTGGAAATTGACTGCCAGTACTTCTAAGGCAATTCATCTCTCTTGGCTGGAATCTTGTCCTGTTATGTCTTTTTTAGCAGCTTCTGGTCAGGTCATATAGCATGCTCTTGTGGATGGCGCCGATCTCTCCTGTCATGGCATGTGTATTGATGCCTGTGCATAGAGACTAAATTCTTTGAAAGCCATCAATGAAGTACCAGTGGAAATGCACTTATGCATACACACATATACAAACACACTCACGCTGTCAAAGAGGTAAGTATTAAATTCCACCACATATACAGCGTGTGTGTGTGTGTGTGTGTGTGTGTGTGCGCGCACCTACACAGCAACAGTGTCTGTTCTGCTCACTAATCATATTGTGTTTAATTACATGAGTTGGATTATACTGGAGAAAGCCTAGGTCAGCAGGACAAGAGCCCAGACTTACTTAGAGAAACATCCACCCACCTTCAGGGCTAAAATTCAACATTATGGCTTTCTAGATGCGAGCGAGAAACACAAATGAAAAAGAGGATGGAAGACAAATGTTTGAGCTAAAACTCAACGCTTGACAGGCTGAACGTCCAACTCATCCTGTCGGATTTATTACGAGGTTCTACCAGACCTCATATACTGAAATAAAGTGCTAATTCTAACATTAGCTGTCTTATGCATAGCATTTTAATGTTTCTGTTGGAAAATGCTAGACCAAAAATACTGCAAACAAAGGTTAAAAGAAGGGTAAGCTCTTCAGTTGACCCCAGTGACAAGGTTGACATTTATCTAATGGGCTTCATTCAATCTCTATCAAGCATTAAATCAGCAGAGTCGGGTTCATTGTAAAGGGGTTACAGGTTAATAGGCGTTTATCCACCTTAATCTTTATTGTGCTCGAAAGCAGTTTACCTATGATAACACCATCACAGTAATAAGCTATCACATTGACAGATAAGATGTTTTTTTCTCCCCTTTCTGTGTTCTCTACAGCCATGGAGGATTTGCAGACTAATTTATTATGAGCTTTAGTGAAGCTGTTTATGCACAGAGAGATAAGGCTCAGATTAAACACTGTCCTTTATCAGCATGCAGCACATTCAAAAGACACTGTTTCAATTTAATTAATTGCCCACAAGACAAGGTGCAAGGCAATTATTTTCCATACTTAGACATTTGTGTGAAAATAGGGACAGTAAGTAGGAACATACCCAGGAACAGTCACTGAATCTAGAGAGTTGCGTTGTGGATTTCAGATGTTCCAGGTTGGCTCAGCTGACTCATCTGATGCCTAAAAAAAAAGCTGTCTATGTAGACAGATCAGTAGATTTCGAGACGTAACCACCAGAAGCACAACAAAGACCACATAAACTGTGTCTGAAATCGTTTGCTCAATCACTAATCCCTAATACATTGTGGTTGAGCACACAATAGCAGACAGGAGTGAATCAAATTAAGTGAGTAAATTCGGACAATGACTTTTACCATTGATCAGGGTAAGCCAAGATGAGCTACTTGAATATCGTCCTAAAAAATGATTTATTCATGCCTGTCAAATGACCCATCACAACACAGAAAACAATCAGCCTAGCAAGAAGACCAACACTGCAACAATTTTAACGAACATATCATTGATCTTCAAGCTGACGTATTTTAGGTTTTCTATCTTCTAGCTCTTCTTTCGTCAAGACTTCTGAGCATACTTATCACTCAAAAGTTAAATGTGCAGCTCACATAGAAATATATGAACAATTTCATTTAAGGCCATTCTAAACTAGGGCCATTCGTTTGACAGCAAGTTTATTAGTCTTATTACTTAATATGATTATTACTTAATTGTCCTTTTTAAGGAAATTTGTCTTACAATGCAATGCAACAGAAATCAGCAAAGCAAAAAAATGACCTTAATCACTTTCCAACATAATTATAAATCTAATCAAACAATTTAAAATTTTCATTAATACTGTTATAAAAACTTTATACTGATTACCTTTACACAACAGTACTCTATAACACGGCAGGGAATATATAACATATGCATATAAATACATTTACAGTATTTGACTGCTCAATGGCGCATTGACCAATAAGAATGAAGTATTCCAGAGCCAAAATAATCAAATAACATAAATAAATAAATTATCATTAAACATAGTATAAGTATATTCATAGCAATAACGTTAATGCATAAACCCATAAACCCTTTTTTCATTCAAAGATCTGCGCATAAGCACATGTAAACGTCAAGATCTAGTCATATGAGCAACTGAACGAGTCAGCGCACAACGAGTTAGAAGATGCATTTCTCAACTAAACTATATCCTTCACTTCAAACACTCTCACTTCAGACAACGCAGCTGTTTAGATATCCATAGCGTGTGGGATGCTGCAGAAAAAGTTGATCAAAGGAGTAAATGATGTGCATCATTCAATCACAAAATAAGCGCACATTACAACAGCAATTTTAAACGACCCCTTTCTTTTCCGTAGTATTTTGTTGGAGTGGCTGGTGCAGTTGTCTTGGTCTCGATACAGCGCGTGAACTTTCATAAACCTACCTGGATGATGATGTTCAGCTGAAGGTGCGGCCCCTTCCGAGAAGACTGCTGCTTTTAAAAGGTGAAAATGCGATGGTTTTGCCTGTTCCCTAACAGAGAAGAAGCACCAGCAAGTTTTCTTGGGAAAAAAACAAATGTGTTCGGGCTTTAGACCTGCTGACAGTAATCCAAGTGACTCTTCTTGGTTGTCGTCTTGGGTTTCGGGACGAGACGCCGTGCAGCGCGTCTGAATTTCTAGCACCAAACACACACACACACACGGCTGTTTCACTCTCAGCTGTCTGTCTCCAGCTCCGGCAGACAACAAAATCCACCCTTTACCGTAGAGCGTCGAAGAAGAGCGCATTTAAAAGGAGCGTGCGTTGAGTAGCCCATGCGTGTTTTATTAACCGAACACTGACGTCAGGACGTTGTCTTCAATTAGAAACATGTAATAACATTTATAATTTATTAATCTTAACTATAGAGCTTCATACCTAAGCTTTCTTGTTTGGTTAAAATGATCAGCCCTAGCCCGAAATGTATTCATACACAGCAGGCTGTGACAACTGTGAACTTTATAAAGAATTTATTTCCTTTAAGACCTTTCTAACGTGTTATTTTCATATCACTTAGATACTGCTTTTATTAATTTTTGGAATAGTTTATATATTATATATATCAATATCAATATCAATATCAATATATATGTATATATATATATATATATATATATATATAATTATTTTTTTGTTAATGAATAACCCTGGGATCTATATATATGGAAAAATAACTACTAATAAATTTAATATTTAATGCCAGGCAAAACTAGACATTATTATATCATCAGCTTGTTGTGTATGAACCGGATTCCTTGTAAACAATTGTGTTGTCAGGTAGACTGATTAAAAGTTTGCTTTTAATCTTAAAAATTGTCTAAAGACTTTACGAGTTTACAAGACCGAAAAAGTGTATTACAGTTTTATTTGCAGTATGCATCAAATGGTCAGTAAATGGTCAGGCTGAGGCTTAGAGTACCACCAGTGTGTCCTTGGCACATAAACCCACATAAACATTAAGGCACATAAACCCAAGATGCCTGAGAGGGAAGCTATTTACTGATGTGTTAGCAAAAATCTCAAATATACTATTCAAATGATGCAATCAGTATGAATCTTTGACATCGTACTCCTTTTATTAGCATGCAAATGGTTAGTGCAATCATTCTAGGTAACAAAATATTATGTGGAAGTGAATTTGTAATGTGGATGTGTTGTCTGTGCATTCTCACATACGTTGCAATAGAGGTGTTGGGGTGGCGCATGAGGCCCAAGAGAGCCGTTCACTTACAGGCTAAATGATGGATATTTGGTGGGAGCATTCGAGTGAGTCTGCTATTGCTGATGTTGGAGTTTTAACGCTAGATACGTCATCATCATCACTCTCAGCGAATGCTGATCAGAGTTTTTAGAAGTGAGTTGTGAACATTTGAAAAAACAGTGTCTGAACGCTAAGGATTTTTGGTGCTGTTGAAGCTAACAGTTCTTAGTCATTAAGAAGACGCATGAAGCATTTAGACTCTAATCTCATGTCATATTAAGTTTTGATGTCAAAATTGATTGCCCCCAGCTGGTTTGAAGTGGGACATGCATATGGACCGCTTGGGGTTATCTTAGAATGGTGACAGCGAAAAATTTCAGCTCTGTCTTCGGTTCTCATGGTAACAGAGGAAGGAAAAGTGATGCACAGCAAAGCGGTAGAAAAGAATGACAGCGGAGGATTATGCACCAGCATGAGGCATAAACCGCTATTATAGCAACTAGCAAACGAGTCAGGGTGTCAACTTACATTTCTTGGCTTGTCACCCCGGAAAACAGTCGTTATTAAAGAAAAAATTGCACATGCCCTAATGTTAGTCACATATCAGGGTCATCTTGCAACTTTCTATTAATCAGGTCTGGAGTTCATAAAACTGCTTTCTCCAGGAAAAAGTGGTTCGTCTGAATCGGGAGTGAAATCAAGCACAGTTTACAAGCAAAAACAAATGAATGAATTTGCTAAATTTAATATGATTGAGTTTTAGTATTATTTGTAGTTTACAAAATTGCAAATCATATAATATGAAAATAATTAGTGTCTTATCATATTGGCCAGAATAAAAAAAAAAAAGAGTAAAACCCTGGTGTCAGCAGCATAAGAATATACATAAAACTCATACTTATTCTATTTCAGTGGATGAGCAAGCATGATGAGAGGTGATTGAGAATGCAGGACTATGAATGGGGGAGGGGCAGGAGAGCCAGAATTTGTTCAGAAAAATGGTGCCGCCACACTGATAAGAGTGTGTGATAACGTTGACAGAGGGAGACAGCAGGGGACAAGAGGCAGACATGAGGGCAAGTGTTGACAAGCAGCGGCTCATGCCCGCATGCACTTGCATTTATTCACACACACAGAGACAAAGCACAGACACCATTTGTGCAACTATATTTAAAGTCTAAAGACATGTAGGTTATTTTCTTCAGTTCACTGGTTCATAAATACACATTTAATGCTTATGTTCTAAGGTTTAGAGTACTCTCATTAATTACTTTTTATGAAATGAGGAATGAGCAGCATAAGTTTGGAAAATATACAGTATTAATGGTTTACGTTTCTTATTTTGGCAGGGTTACATAACTGCAAAAGCAGGGTCACCATCAATGGAATCGCTTAGGATTCTGACTATGGATTCCTCGATATGGGGCGTTCTCAAAATCATTTTCTCCCCCAGTTGTGACGCCCATGGTCACCAAGATGTAATGCTCTGCTGTGCTGCAATGCAAAGTGCTTTTACTTGTAACATTAATGCAAAATCTTAAAGTCGTGACAAAGATGTGATGTACATCTGAGTAGGGTGTTGGTGGATCAGTCTGTAGGTTGTTGAGTGGATTTAGGCAGAACTGAATGCAAACATCCAGTCAATTGCATGAAGCATGGTTTCAACAGGTTAAATGATTGAAGTCCTGCATGGGTCAGAAAGAATCTGTCGTCTCACCAGAAGAGTGAGTTATGACAATTTAGAATGATGAGATCAAAACCAAAAACTAATCAAGGATTTTGGTGTTGTTCAATAACATGTACATTATTTACAAATTAAGGTGAATTTTCATGTCATATTGGCAGATATCGTCAAAATATGACTTATGTGTGTTGTTTGAAATATCTTGCTATTGCTGCAAGGTTGTTGCAAATGAATGAAAATGAAGATGCTTCACTGTGTTGTCTAACTAAAGCAGTGCCCTAGAAGTCAATCGGTAAATTTCATCATCTGTTAACAATAAATATGTATCGTCAGAGTCAGTGCAGAGATTGGCTGTAAATATACAATCTTTTTACATAATAATGCATTTTTACATAAGCCCACACGCCTCTGTGTTTTCTCTCTGTCTGTCTCTGTACAAACTCACATACACAGGCCTCTCTAGTTTAATTGAGTGCAGAGGACAAACACTTAGGAGACACAGCAGCAGTCTAAAAGCATCCAGTGTGAGACGTTTCATAAATGAGTGTAATTGTGGCCATATGGCAGCTTCTGAGAGCCTGAACCACATGTCTGGAAAAAATATCACTGACTCCTCATTTCACACAGCTCTGCCAGCCCAGTTCTCCTGAATCCACTTCATACCTGTTTTTTGTTGTTGTTGTTGTTGTTGTTTTTTTGCACATCACAATGTGCCTGATGTGTGTGTGAATTTATACACACGTTTCTACATGAATTTTTAATGAAGGCAGATGACAAAAAAAAGAAAAACCTACACACAAAATAGGACACAAGAAATAAAAAGCATTCTGTACATTGCTGACTGAAGCTGGCTGAAGTGGATATGCAGATGAGATTGTGGGAAGATGAGCACTGTAAGAAAAAAATAAATTCAAATCCACCTACAGGTACATTTTCCATAAACATTGAACAAATAGGTTTTGATTGAAGAACTGGTGCTCTTTTGATATGGCTGACCAAAGCTAGAAGGGTTTATGAAGAAAAATCAATGCCCTGATCTCTGGAGATCTTCCTATAATCATATCTTGTTCGCATCATGTCTCAAAGCCTCAGACACCAATTCCACATAATCTTTAGCACAGCCTTTCTTCTGGCTCAAAATAGCTATTTTACCACAGCAAATTTCTCTTTTCATTGCCTTTAGCATGTCGTAATTTTTACAACCTTTTATAGGAGTGCTATAGATGCAGTCAGTCATAAATTTTCATGTCACTGCTAATTATGCCATCAGTCACAGCAGTCCTAATATACTGTTTACTGGTCCAATCCCAATGTTTTCTCAAGCCTCGCAACTTGCAGCCTTCTATTTCAACACTCGACGTTATCAAGTAGAAAATAAAACCTGAACGCAAGCGCACAAAATTGAAATAATAATCACCATAAAGCAGGGCGACTTGCAATTTATGACCTCATTAAAAAACAGTGGCACATCAGGGGAGTGATTTTTATAAGGAATTTTCTTCAAACCATTGTTGTGAACAAAAGAAGCTGTTCAGCTCAGAGAACTGCAACAACAGCAGGGTATCTTCCTTTAGGGTTTTTTTCCTGCCTTCACCCTGTTACGGTGGAAGGAGAACAGAGGCAATAGAGAGGAAAAATGAAAGTAAATACAAAAAGTACTTGAATGAAACAGGACATTTTATGTGTTTAAATCAGTGTTGAGCAAAATGTCAAATTTTAAGAACTGGCTCCCATGTTTTCATCATTGTGAATGAAGAATTGGAATGAGAGGAATATGCATTCTAGTTCTCAGATTATTTGACTTCATTCAAATTGCAATCCTGCTTCCTGTTTGCTACCTCAGATTGAAGAACCGAACTGATTTTTAAAGCCATTCTCAAACCAGTAACTCAGTAAACCCAATTTCAAATAGAGATCCTTTGTCTGCACCTGAAACACTTTGACATGTTTTTCTCTTCCATCGAGCTTCACAAACTCTCTACTACACCATAAGTCTCCAGCAAGCTGCCATAAGCTTCCTCCTTACTAGCTGTCCCCAGATTCTTCACAGAACACTCTATGTTTTAATATTTCCCCTGATGTCACTGCGTGGATAACTCTTCCACAGAGAGCAGTGCTGTTCGGAGCTGATGCTGTCTGAGTGGAAATCGAATTAAAATGTATTTGCAAGGTGCATGTGATGCAAATGTGTTAATTGCATTCTAAAGATGTTTTACTGCTGTTGTGTTATGGAATGGAGAATTTAAAATGTTGCAGAGAATGAATTCTAAAGAGGAAACAGATACACAAACAAACAGCGCACCCACATCTGCGGACCAAAGCAACAAAACCACACATGCCACATTTTTCTGGGATTCATTATCCATAAACCTTTCCCATAAAACAATCAATAAATGTGAGCTCAGAAAAGCTGGCGAAATGTGCGCGTTTGTGCATGGAGATCGGATGTTTTGGGATATATATTGATAAGAATTCAAAAGAATTGAGGATGTTTTTCACACACATTAATTGCTGGAATAATTCTTCTAAATTACCATTCAGAGTTGAGGGAGAAAACATTACAAACAGCTCCAATGCAAATGAAGGAAGAATAGGAGTGGATCAATGGGGAGAAAAACATCCCCGCTGCTTGATAAATTAGGTGAGAATTCTTTCCTCATTTATCGCCAGATGGTTAATGTTGCCATATCAGTTGGCGTGCTGTTCAGAAATGATGGGATGAGGTGCACCTAAAGCCAGCCGAGCGTTATGCAAACTGTCTCGAGAACGAAGCTCAAATTGGATATTTATGATGTATTTATTGTATCTTGGCATTGTCTCGGTGAGGTAATCTTGTAGCGAGATAGCACATTTCACAGCGATAATAAGAGCATCTATTATCTCTGCCCATGATGGATGGAAGTAGTAAAAAAGAAAGCAACTCCTGTAGCTGAATGAATTAGAGTAAAGCCCTTTTGGCTGCCGTGCAAGATTCTGGCACTGGATCTTCCTCTTCCTCTCTCGTCCTTCTCTCTCTCATTAAAAGCAAACCGCTGTTCTCCACAAAGAGAGCAACATTCACACACAGATTCAAATTCACACTTTCACATGCATGCAGAGGGCTGCACATTATTATTTTACAAGCAGAAAATTAGGTTCTGGCCACGGTTTGTTTTCTTAACACCTCTCACCACAGGCTGCCCTGTCTGGACAAAATTACACATGTGCATAAGTCACCAGCTTTCTATATTCACTAACTTTTTTGTAGCCTTTTCTAACTAAAAAGACTCTAAAGGGCACATTTGCAGTATCTAATCTGACTCTTAAAAAATACTGTCATGTTTAAAACCAGTTCATTTGTATATTTCCGCACCAAGTACAATTTCTATCCGCTCTTTTGTAATATTCAGCTTTAAATATGATAACGGCAAGTCATTTTTGTACATTGCACTTCTATAGTTCATTAATCTTGGAGAGTGTAAGTGCAGAATGGTAAATCTGTTTTCTGCAGAGAAGTTTCGGAAATAATGTAATTGCCTCTCTACATGTGTTCTGCACCGCTGCGCCGTTCCCTTTGCTCCATCTCCACTGTCCAAAATAATGATTCCACAGCAGATCATTATTACTAGCCCCCAGCTGTCTCTGTCCTCTTCTGCATGGACACAGTCCAGCAGCATGTCCACCAATCACCAGCTGTCCCCTTCTCTGACTTCAGATTGTCATGTTAATCCTGAACCATCTTTTCCCTACCAAAACCCCTTTAAAGATCAATGAAAACTTCTACTTTACACCCAATTGGCTAAACCATCACTGATGAATGTCTTGCACCGATGACAACTCTCATTCGTCTCCCTGTATACCCCGCTATCAGCGTGCCGACACTCTCACTTCTTCTGCTGATTTCTATTATTATTCGAAACAGACAGCCTTCATATCTCTGCTACATGAGCCAAGGGAGTGCATCAGCCTGTCATCTACTCGTTCTTGCTCCTTCTCTCTCGCTCTTTCGCTCTCTCTCAATCTCTGTCAGTGATTGGCAACTTGCTGTGGGGTTGTGTCAGGCCGGGTAGAGCACAGTGTCGGGTGCTCTTGTGTGGATAGAATAACTGCACCCCAGGCACAGAAGGTGATTAATATGAAACAAAGCCTGTGTGTTGTGGCTCCCGAGCATCAGCCTTTACGCAGTTTGGGCCTGGTTAACAGGTCCCCTGTGATACAAAGAGAGAGAGAGAGAGAGAGTAAAACTGAGCCAGAAGACAGAGAAGAGCAGTTATGAGGAAGGTCAGTGGACCAACTGCGGCATCAGTTAATATTGCGCACATAAACTGAAAATTGGACGTCAGACAAAGACCAACTTAAAACATGCCACTTGATTGTCAAATTTTTCAGAATTCTGTGTCATGGTCTCCATCTGCAAGAATAAGTGGATGTGAGCGGGTGTTTTCAATTCGTCTCGTGTGACACACTCTGGAGGTGGGTTGTGGGATTGACAAGCAGACTGTGGTTGAGAGCATATAAGGTTGAGAAAAACTCAACTTTATGCAAATGTCAGAGAACTGTCAGGAAGCAGCCAATCACTGCGAGGTGCTGAATGACGTCTTTCCTGAGCATTTTAAATCTGCTGAATATAGTGCTGTGTGGATGACATATTTAGCCAAATTAGCAAGATCTCCTTAAATGTTTTCCTTACATATTCTTAAATGTTTAATTGATCTAATCTTCACATATAAATAAAACTTAGAAAAAGCAATCGGCAGAAGTAAAAAGATAAATGTAGGCTAACTCTCAGAAATAAAGGTACAAAAGCTGTCACTGGGTTGGTACCTTTTCAAAATGGACATGTTTGTACCTAAAATGTCCATTTAGGCACCTTAAAGGAACACATTAGTACTTAAAGTTTACATATTTGAACCTTATATGTACAAAAGTTTACCGTTTGAAAAGATACCGCCCCAGTGACAGCTTTTGTAGCTTTATTTCTGGGAGTGTATTAAGAAATTGCATTGCAAGACTTCGGTGTCATGATAGAAGTAAGGCAAAAATAAGCCACCCGTGCAGCACTCTGATGTGGAGAAGTTTATTTATGCATGTATTTAGTATTGTTTACATATTAGTTTTTACTATATTTCATTCAGATTTAAAATTTATGTTTGGATGGTTTTGTTGTGACTAAACTGACCGGCTTCACAAGTGTATTCAATTCTTGACACTGTATCTTTGCTTTGGGTATTTGTACAGTGGGCACGTTCTGTAAATTCTGTACTGCTTTCATGTCTCTCTCAAGTCTTGCATGACAGTGGACTCACTCACTCACACAGGCTCCACAAAAATGCTGTCCTTAGTTATTGGTTGTAGAGAAAATGACTTAAGGATGTTAGGATTAATATTACTGCGCAGCATTCATCACACAGAGTTTTGTATGTTATCTTTAAAGGGGTCATACAAACCCAGTTTTCCACAAGTTAGTATGATTATTTAGGGTCTTAATGGAAAGTTCGTAATGTAGTTTGCTTTAAAATTTCTCAGGGATAGTTTTAAAAACGCTAATTTTACCCTGTCACTAATAGCTCTTTTGAAATCACTCTGTTCTGTGTACCGCTCCGCTCTGAGGATCTATTTTAGCTGTATTCATAGTGAAACTTGCTAATTAGCTCATTATTAGGAAAGGCGATTTGCAAAGATTCATTAAAAGACATTATACTCACTGCTTCTTTATCATTGTAGGGTGGTCGTGTACTCACACTCCCAACACACATTTCAGTCCAAACAGCTTGTAAAAGTGCATGCAGCACCGGATGACCTCTTTAAAAATCATTATCATTCCATAAAAATGACAATCGATTATTATAGGGATATCAATACTTTTTACCCAGCAATCTAATATAGCAATCTATTATTAATAAAAACAAAAGTAGTCTTTTTAACCATTTTAAAATGCAGTGCAGACACGAGGACGCAAACAAATACTTAAATCAGACGCTCTGAACTCACACTGAATTCATTTTCAATGCGAATTTCATGAGACCACAGCTAGTCACATGACATGAAAAATCTACGTAATCACAATATCACCAATAATATCATCCAAAATATACAGTATTGTAGTACTGAAAACTGAAGTGAAAGTGGCCTGGACCAGCCCAGCCAATGCCTATAATATTATTCACAAGCCGAGGCGAGAAATCAGAGAGACTCTGTAATGATGAAGGGGGCTATTGTTGTACACCACCCGCTCTAACCAGAAGAACAACAGAGAAACACACCCTGCAACACAAAGCCAGGATCTATAACATTACTAACCCTCATAAATACAAAAACCTCCTCCAGACCAACAAGAGCACGGCCCTCAGTAACCATACACAGACCATTATTAAAATCACCCTGTGTTGGCTTTGCATAACCTAAATCTAAAAGCTAAGCTCTCATGTTTATGCAAATAATGTGAACTATGTCCAGTCGGAAAAAAAAGCTGCATAAAAATGTGACGCACTGTATGAATGATTTTGACAGAATATTAAAATGAAGTGCCTACATAACTTTTTTTAGTTTGAGTAAAGATTCATAAACGTGCTGCATAGTCCATTTAAATATACGCAAAGATGTGTGGAGATTCACCTTTCGGGGGATGCAACATTCGTAGTATAGGGTGTGCTCAAAACTAAAGGATTTTAAACATCTTGGCCTTAATTTTGAATATGCAACATCAAATACAGACACAGACAGAGATTACAGTGCGTTCGACGCAAAGCCTGTAGTTTAATGAACTGCTGCAATTACATTTTTTTTTTTAATAAACAGAGAAAAATGAACTGCACACTGAAATGTTTCTCTCAAATATGCTTCGTACACAACTTTTTTTTAAATGCATAAACATATGTATATATATTTGTATGTTTACATAAATATGGGATGTGATTGGCACAATTGAGGTTGTATTTAATTTTTAAAGCTCAAATTCAGAGTGCAAAGTGCTTTGATTTTTTAAAAATAGTTAAATAATAAACTTTTTTAATTCCATTTTGTTTCAAAACCATTTAAATCAAAACTTTTTGAAAATATTATAAATGTTTTTTAACCATACGATAAATCAACATTAATCAACATTTCTAACTTAATTTTAAAAAATCTTTAAAAAATTAAAAGATAAAAAATAAACCCAATTCTAACGTCTGGATATTAAAGAAAATGCTTTAATAATTATTTTTTTTAATGCTCTTATTTTATTTCATTAAGAAACAACACCTTTTGACCAGTCAGCTCTTCATGAAGGTCAGAACACCAGGGCTAATCAGACCTGATCTGTGTTATGTAGTGTGAACAGAATATATATATTAGGGGTGTAAGTTCGGTATGTTTTCGGCAAAAATACAATAAAAAAAAAAAGAATTTATTTTTGATTTTTTTTTCATTTTTATTTATTAAAACTAACATAATATGACTTTGTTTTTTCCCCCCTTTTCTTTTACTTTGAACAACAATAGAGCTATACTTCACATAACTTCTGGGGTTTCTTCTTAGCAGCAAATAAAGAAGTGTTTTGGAAAAGTCAGCCTTG
>JAUCMU010000125.1:11657896-11673961 GCA_032275025.1 Enteromius treurensis | reverse complement strand
TGGGAGAGCATTCCTATTTCTAAACTTGAGAAACTGGTCTCCTCGGTCCCCAGACGTCTGTTGAGTGTTGTAAGAAGGGGAGATGCCACACAGTGGTGAAAATGGCCTTGTCCCAACTTTTTGGGGATTTGTTGACACCATTTTGAATCAATATATTTTTCCCTTAAAATGATACATTTTCTCAGTGTGCTATCAAACAGTGAATCAAATAAAATAAGTTTTTGTTTACATAATATATAAGTGTGGACTGTGCATATTTATCATGTATATAAAATTTAAGTGTTTAAGAAATATATGATGTTTATATATTAAATATACTTATATATCATATATAATATAATCATATAAATGATGCCTATATGCATGTAAATATTTTCTAAATTTATACTGTATGTGTGTATATTTATTTATACATAATAAATAAACAGTACATATAGCATGAAAACAAAAACTATAAATTTGTATGTAATTAATCACAATTAATCGTTTGACGGCACTAATATATATAGAATTATAATTAAACTGATTAATAAATTAATTTTACATTTGAATTTATGATTCTCATTGTTAGTTTTGAACTGGTCAAATGAAATGATACAGGGACTTGAACAGGTTGATCATTGTTTTGTTAAAATATGTATTTACTTAAACTGTCTGAATGAATTCCTTGAATGAATCATACTTTCCAATACATAGAGGGCAAAGTCTAAACTGATGCTCTGAATGAATCAGACTTTCCAAGGCCACATGAAAGAAAAGGCCATCTGAATAATGTTCCAGTACAATATGCGAGGGAGAGGCCAAGGGTTGGATGTTTTTAAGAAGAGAGTACTTACCTTGAAATCAGATTAACCTATGCTGCTCACAAACAACAGTGTTGCTATTTATTCAATCTTGACAGTAAATGAAAGTATACAACAGTGGCATGATCATTAACTGGGTTGTACAAATTTAAATATGTATTGTCTTGTCTTGTAATTTGACAATTTAATTGAAGTTAATAATCGTTGACTATTACAGAAGGTTACATTGCAAAGACCTTTAGGTTCCTGTCTCTTTAAATGCACCAGAGCCCACTAGTTATTAAACACAGGTGGCTTTAATATATTCATGTCCCTGATGTGTAACCTTTACTATGTAAACACTCTTACACCTTCTTGAAATGATCCAGTGAATGAGTCATGGGTGTAAGTGAGCATGCTGCCTTCAGTACAACATCTGGATTTCACCATAGGTGCGCAGTCTCAGCGGAGACGACACCAGCTAATATAAGAACTGTCACGGAAAGGACAAATGTTGACATTTAAAAACTTTCTGTGGGTGGTAAATTTGCATGAATCTTAAAGGCATAACACATTTTTTTAGGTCTAATTTGTCACTTTCACAGTTTGCTCAGGTACCAGGGGGTCTTTGCTTAACTCCTTCCTTGTGTGACAGAGAACCATAAAAATGCAGTACTTAACTCTGGAGGAAAAATGCTGTCTAAGTCAGAATATTTGTAAATATATGCAGCTATTTTGCAAGCATATGTTCAGCAATGCCACATAAAGACAGCACAGGAAACCAGAATAAATTGGAAATCTGAGTGTTGCAACTTGAGGTGCGAATTAACCCATTAAAAAAAGAAAAAAGTTTATTTGCGATTCCGAATGTATTGCACTTTTGCAATGATACGGCTTGTATTGTTAGAAACTTAAATTACTATTCATTTACTCCTAAACAGACATTGTTTTCAGCTGCACACACAAATATCCTTTCACTTGACATTTTCTAATGGGTATGGATGACATACGAGAGAATGTGACTGTAAATAGATTTTTTTTTCAGCATCTGGAATTCCAGTATTCACATTTAAAGACAGCTCACCCAGAAATGTTCTTATCGTTCTAACCTTTTTCTGCAGGACCCAAAGAAGATATTTTGGTAACCAAACATTTTTGGTTGTAACTGACTTCCTTGACTGTTTGGATGAAGAAATTTCTCCAAAAAAGACATAAAGGGTTGGAGGAAGCTGGGTATGTCTTGGACATTTTGTTAGTCTGTAGTATGTCTCCTCTCTAGCCATAATGAAAATTACCTCAAAAAGTACAGTTATGTGGTATTACTTTTCAGACTCACAGTTTTCTCCTGGCTAACAATAGAACGAACAGGCAAAAAAAAAAATCTGTTTGTTTTGTAGGAGGAGAACAATAAACACTATGTGGGACTTGTATCAGTAAGGAAACACCTAGCAACCGCATAAAACACTCAGAACACCTTAGCAACCACATAGCAATACACTAGCAACCACCTCAGCAATGCAGGATCACAAGCATTACTTACAGTAAATGTTCTTCAGAAAAGCTGCATTAAAATAGACAGATTAAGAAGATTTATTTATTTTTAATGTACATATAAGCGGAGAGTGGGGGGAAACACCCCTATCTAAATCAAATTTTTAACAGTAAGAAAAAAACAATTTGTACGAGGTGGAAAATTAGTGCTAATTCGTACTTTGTACGATCTGTCTTAACCCCAGTAACGGGTAGGTTTAGGGCCGGGGTTAGGTGTAGGTCATTTCATTTGTACAAATTCATATGAATTGATAACTTGTAAAAAACTTACGATTTAGCAAAAATCATATCAATTGGTACGAGTGAGATTGGACAAATTTTTATGAATAAGCCACCTTGTATAATATGTACGAATTGCTGTGACAATGGGCTGAAAAAAATAACATCTTTTAAAGCTTGTTGTTTTGTAGAACATGACAGTTATAAAGTGTTCCCCCAGTTTCACAGACAAGGCTTAAGCTAGTCCAAGACTAAATTGCATTTTTGAGCTGTTTCAGATGAAAATATCTTGCTCTGACATTTCTTAAAACCTGTCAGTGTCATTGTTCTGTGTTGAGATGCACACCTGTAATATTTTCTGATAAGGCATTTTTGTAAAAGTTGCTTAAAGATCTTAATTTAACTATTGCCTAATCCTGGTTTAAGCTAAGCCCCGTTTGTGAAACCAGGCCTTAATTTTCTTAAACTATAGTTTTATATTTTTAGAATGGCATAATTTTTTTCTCAAACATAATTAGGCTATTGATTATATGGCGGAGCTACACAAAGACAACTTATGTACTTCATGCTGTATTTCATTATATTCAGTACAGATCTCTCAACATCCTGTCTCTCTCGACAGTCTATAGCGTCAGTGTAATAAAGCAGTGGGCTGTAGACACTCAGTGTGGAAACCATGTTCATCTATATAGATATTACCATACCGTTCTCATCGCATGCACACTTTTGAGCCATCAAACTTGAGGTCTCGAGATGTCAATATTGAATTTCGCTTCCACAGAAGCCCTTATTCCTCGACAGGTTTGAGATGTGGATAATTGGAGGCCGCTAAAGGGGCCGGGAAGGAGTAAGGATGTTATTTTAGTCTTTGCCTGCTTCAGATTATGACTTGCTACATTAACCATAAGTGCAGGTAGAACTGAGGACACACTACATTAGGTAGCAGAAAAGTTAACACCTCGTCTCTTCTCCTTCAGTGGCACGGAAAGACTCTGTCAGCATCTGTCATACATGGGTGGAGGAGACAGAGAGCTACTGGAGATGAGCTTAAGTGAAGATTTTAGAAGTTAAACAAGGTAAGAAGAAGGAAAATAGGAAATAAAATATATTAAGAGGTACATCATGTGGGCCACTGAATGCTCGGTCTCTGCGCTGTCATCATTTTAATGGCCTAGGAAGTTCCTCAAAGCCTCAGTAATAGCCAAAATAACCATTGAAGCAGAACAAAATCTGATGCAGTTTAAACGTATATTTAAACACACAAAATAATAGGTCTCTGGGGACTTCAGTTTCTGGCACGTTAAGCTTCAGTGCCCAAGTACACCGACCTTCCGACTGTATCTGCAAAGAGCACTGTGTAAATGTCTCCTGCAAAGTAAAAATAATTTAGTTTAGAGTCTGCTCAACTATATAATCATCTTCTGAATAAACCACTTAAACTAAACCAAACTGGTGTGAGGTTGGACTGAAGGATCTATATCCTCTTAACAATAACCGGCATAATCTTGGCATACAACACATTATAAACCACTAAGCACACACACGCACATAAAGAAAGATATCTGTCCTGGGGTCATCTTTGGTTGGCGAAGCGTGTCGGAGAGAAGACCAATTCAAGCATAACAGCGCCTGCATTGTAATTAATTAATGTTGCGAACAGGGCACACATACTCAAATCGTATGAGAAAGCTTTTAAGAGATTGTTATTATGAAGATGTCACCGAGAGGCACTGCGTCCCTAGAAAGGTGCAGTCAGCCGTGAGATTTTAGTTAAAAGTCGGCATGAAACAAAATTGCAATCATCTTTTCTTTTTGTGAGGTGTATCTGAGTGAAGCTGCTTTTCAAACAAGAAAAGAAAAAAAAAAAAAGAAGGGAGATGATTTTGTTAATTTAGAATCGATTGGATTGTTTGCCAATTTCTCATCTCACGTGAGTGCTTTTTATTAATAACTACAATCATTTCAATAATGATTACACACTCAAAAAAATGATTCCCCAACAATGTTCAGTTTATTTAAAAAAAATATTTTCATTGAACATTGTTTCATTGTTCCCTATTTAAACAACTGCATTGTATTAAACTGACTTGAAACAGTTTTGTTGTTTCAACTCAATATTTTCATTTTGAAAGAACATAAATGATTTTAATTGTGTAACTAGGAAGTGGATTTCCTCTTCCCATCATGCTTTGCACAGGGCAGGATAAGGATAGTAAATCTTGAAATAAAATGTTATTTTAGGCATTTTTATTAAGATGATAAAACTGTTTTATGTTTGTATTTAAGAGACCTTCTGCTGTGTTAGTGTTTTGGGGGGTTACCATTGTGGTAAAGTGTATAGCATGTGCTTGGGGACCTGCTAACATGAATCAAAGTTGGGTTAATAATAATAATAATAAGGAACATACTTTGGGCATGCCATGGATGTACCAAAACCATCTAATGTTATGCATAACAAGTTGGCTAAAGCTTTAAGTTATTTTTTTTTCACCCAGTGTAGAAGGATGTCTTGCTATTCATTTAATTTTCAGTTAAATGTTTTATTTTGAATTAAACAAGCATAAAATGTTTCAATTTTATTCAAACTATATCTGATCAAATTGAGTTGACCCAACTCAATTAAATTTAATTGCATTCATTTTTTTTATGAGTTGGGGCTACACATTTATTGGATGGAAATCCTGCCTTCAATTAAATTGAGTTCATCCAATGAAGCATTTTTTTGAGTGCACGGGTTTTAAAAATAAATTAAAAAATATATAAAATATAATTAAAAATATATTATTATTTATATAATTCATAATAAACCGCAATATTCCAAAAAAAGTAATTGTTCAGTTTTATTTAATGGTGACTTTAAAGTGATAGTACACTCATTACACCGTTTCAAACACATATGCATTTCTTCTTATGTCAAACACAACAGACGACATTTTGAAGAATATCTTTTTGTTTTTATGTCCCATACATGGAAAGATGTTTTGGACCCCACTTATTTTGATCTTATACACAAAAATAGTATACAGAATATCTTCAGAGACTTGCATAAAGTCAGACACAAAGGTCTGAGATAACAGGGAGGAAACAAATTACATTTTTGTTTTATTTTTTGGCGAATGTTAACATTCTGCTTTTGTAGATTAAATTAAACACTTTTGACACCAAATAACAGTCGCACAGCCAATATTTACTTTCTATACACTTAACATTTATAGAGGTAAAATACAAACACAAACAAATACAAAAACTGTAATACAGGCCACTTAAGTAAAAAACAAACATCTGATAAATACTTTAATATGACCAGTACAAATGTCCAAGTTAAAGATGAGTCAGTATTGGTCCCCGTACAGTATAATATTGCTTAACTGTTAAACAGAACATTAGGTAAATGCACTGGTCCCTTTCAGCTGGTTGAAATGCAAAACAGGAAAGCAATTATTTTTGTATATATTTAATAAGAAACCAACTGACTCGTTCACAGACAACCCCACCCCACCTCCCAATTTCCTATATAAAACAAGATCTCCACTGCAAAGACAGAAACACATTTATCTCGTCACCAAGAAAAACTTTGTGACAATTGAAACAGGACTACTGGCAAAAAAAAAAAAAAAAACTAAACAAAGCGGTTGTCTGCCTCTTCAGTAACAACACAGCAGAAATGAAATGTTCCCCAGACACAGGAAACATAATCATCATGTTCTGAATGGGTTGTTTTGAATATTGATGTGAGAGTTGGCGTTAAGGGATGGGGGTGTGTGGGAGGGCTGACAAAAGATTAAATAAGAAATCAAAATGAATGGGAAGAGCAAAAGGGAACAATTGAAATGAAAGGGTGACAAGAAAAAAATTATAATGCAGGTGATGGAAAAAGAGAGGAGGCAGGGAACATGCATGTAAACAGTACATGACGCAGAAGTACTGTATGGACGCATGGGTGCTTTTGTAGGTCAGTTAAGAAATGGGATTGCAATGTAATGTGTCCAGACCTTGTCAATTTATTTCCAGGGCATCACTGTTTAAAAACCTGAACGAGTTGCAATTGGCTTTTTTCAGACTTGAACTGTGTTCCAAAGCATCTGTGCGCATATTACTACACCACGTGTACTCTAGGAGCATCAGAGGGGCTTTTTAGCGCTTATAAGATCCTCAAAAGTCATCGGTTTCCAACAACTGGGTCTAACAATGGTCATGTGTATCTTTATATTGATCATCTATGTGCCATCTTGGACCATAACCAGTAATATATTGGTGGAGACACAATCAGATTTTAGTTTAAAGCACTGTATGGGCCCTGGCACACACTTTTTAAGCTGTTGAATAACAGAGTACTGAAAAATCGTTGTGTTTATTGTCTGCTAAGGGGTTGTGAAGTGTGTGTCCTCTTTTGGATTCAGCTGAGAGATGAAATGAAGGGGAAGATGAAATGCCCGGGTGCGATCTATGAGTCTTTCATCCATTCCCAGGTCTTGAGCCAACGGTTTAGGGGATCTGGAGCTGCAGCTCTTCTTCCTCATCTTCATCTGGGTCGCTAAGGGGGGCTTCTGCGTCTTCAGGCACAAAACGCGATGAAGCTGATGTCCTCATCTTGCCAAAGAGGCTGGGATTCTGCTGACGCCTTAGTCTTATGCCAAAACATAAACACACGAACAAACAAATAAATAAGGAAGGATAAGAAAAAGGTAAAAGGAAAGGGAGAAAGAATAAGAAACCAGATGTATCAATCACAGTGGAATGAAAAAAGTAAATGTGGACCTAAGCTACGATTAATGTAAAATGAATGCATTAGATTCAACACACAATTTTCAGAGAAAAGGTCTAGCATAATTCGTCACTGTTTGTTTCGTATTAGATTATTTCTTTTTACTAAAGTTCATACATTTTATAAGTAGCTGAAGCCACTTTAAGTAATTCTGAGCAATGAGAAATTTTGGCTGATTCTTGGTTACATCCATTAGAACAGGAACAAGGAACAAACAAACTAACAGGAGTTCTGGGAATCAAAGTAAATGTACATCCTCCCTTATTTCTGGCATGATAACCACTGACAAACAATATTAATACATGCTAATAGATAAATAAAATGCATGAGTTGAGCATGCTGAGGTCAACGCTGCATCATAAAATCAACCAATTTTTCAAATGTAATGTTGAAGCAGAGTTGCTCTCTTTATCTGTGCAAACGCACAACAGCTCGGAATGAGCAACCAGTGGGAAGTTGAAGAGAATAAATCTCTGTTTTCACAATGATTCATAAGATGAATATTAGAGAGTATTAAAATGGCAAACACGAACAGCTGGTCATCGGTACACACAGTTCTTAATGACAACACCCTTTCCGTTCCTTCCATTTCGATTCATGCCCATCCTTTTTCTTTCAGTCTCTCTCATTCTGCTTTGTGTCTCTGTTCTTTTCAGGTGCTGCAGTTGTACGTTTGTGATGTAATTGTAAGGAAATAACGGCCTTGTGGCATGTCAGTAAAACATTTCCTGGCTATTGAAGTGCTGGCAACGTAAATCAGAACTACAGAAAAAGAACAAGAGGTTGATGCTAGAAAAAAGAAGGGAGAGAAAACCCCTTCCTCTTGTCTTTGAGAAGCTGATGACTCACTATACTATCAGTGTTTGCATAACTGAACAGATGAAAAGCTTCTTGCCTCTCAGGGGCAAATAAGTGCATATAAGGGCCCAGGATCCTCCACAGAAGAGGGACCTACTGTCAGGAAACACTAAACACTTGCTAAATTACACATTACACTGTTTTGACCACAGTGCCTCACTCACAGAGGCTAAAAGCTTTTTGAGTCCAAAGCTTAACAAGGCTGCAATTTACACTAGAGATCATAAATACAGAGACACACACAAACAGTGAAACAAAAAAGATTTTTGTTGCGCCCACACACTGACTCATGTCTTCAGGCTTTATCTGACAGTCCATGAATATTTTAGCATTTGGCTGAGAAACAAACATGGAGATAATTATTTAAAATGGAACATTTCAATATACATATTTTTCTGTCTGTTTATTATTTTAAAGCTTATTGCCAGAGATGAAAATGCCATGTGACTAATCACTCGGGAGTATATATATATATATATATATATATATATATATATATCTATCTATATCTATCCATGTCAACTACCCATTCACAATTCCTGAGCTGCGATCAGTAACTCTGTTGGCCTTTTATTTTTCAATTTTATCATTGGGCAGAGAATGCCTCCGGCATGATATCATCTATCCTGTTTTGATATAAAAAGCTAAAGCATGATTAGAGTATGGAATTGACTTCTGCACCACCAAACCAAAGGAAATCCAATTTGACCAATAGTAAAGCGGCTGTGTAATCGTTCTACCCCAGCGTTACTGGCACAGAGACATGTACAATAAAGAACATGTCAGTCAGACACAGCAACCCTGAAATCACGACACCGATGTCACACGCATGATAATCCCATTCTATACCAAAGACATTTTCATTATCCTTTGTTTGATATATTTATTAATATATCTCCCTCTTCTCCTCCCCCACATGCTAGCACACAATAATGCAGAAATACTGTGGCGCACAGAGCTGATGAGTTGCCTGTCAGTCAGTGGAGGTGTGCTTTAAGTGCTTGCCTTTTAATGTCTGGAAGCTCAGATAAGAACACAACTGGTGAGCTACATTAAAGCTGCACGGAAACATACCATCAGCTCTCTAGATCAGATCCATCTCACGCAAAGCCCCTAGCTCATTCCTCTACAGAGAAGCATATCTGGCACATTCCTCAGAGCTTTCAAGCTATCAGGTCTACAAAGTGCTTTACAGAGAATTAACACTGTCACACACACACGCTTTCATCTGTACCCCACCCCTGACCTCTAATGTTAGCAAACCCTGCTTAACCCTCATGTTCTGTAACATGTAAACACTGTACATGTAAAAAATATTAATTGTAGTTCAGAAATGAACATTATTTTACTTTGAATTCTTTCAAAGTCATCACACAATTAAATTTGACTTATTATTATTATTTTTTTACTCTAATTGCCACTAATTCTGGCTCTGAAATCATTTTCCTTTTTAGATTATTTCACCAAACCTATTTGAATTTCAAGAGTTCCCATCTTAATATCTAATAGAGACCACTTTTTACAATACAATCAATACAATTGTTCCTATCGCATGTCCTGTTTCACCAGAAAATACTTTACATTACGGATGTAAAATGGTTCATGAAGGCCATTTTGTGCTGAATTTATTATGCTCCTCTGACCTACAGGTAATAAAAACCAAGTAGGCATATATTATTGAACCTTTTTACTGTATCAAATTGGACACGCACATTTCAGAAAGTAAAACTAGAAAAATACTTTTAATACATTTTATACATGTATACATAGAGACATTTATTTTAAATTAATTGTGATTAATCATTCGACAGCACTAATTAAAACAAATTTACAGATCACTGATATCTACAACAATAGTTTCAATTTAATACCAGTCATAAGAAAAGCCAAAGTTAAGGGACAGGTCACCTAAAATTCTGTCATCATTTGCTTACTCTCATGTCATTCCAGACCTGTATGACTTTTTCTTCTGTGGAACATAAAAGAAGATATTATAAGATAAGAAAGAAAGAGACAGTGAGACACAAATAAATAGAGAGAATTAAAATAAGGACGACAACAACGAGTAGAGGGAACAACAACAAGACACAAAGGGTGAACAAGATGAGAGACTGTGAGTTCACAGCTTTCCGATGAAGAAAGAAGCAAATAGGCACGGCGGGGGTGCCAAATGGTGCTGCCGGTGGGCTGAGCAGAGCTGCTGTCTCATGCTGCGAGACTAACAGACAGACACAGCCGCTGCGAGCGGGACGCCGGGCCAGTTCACCCTGTTAGAGGAGCCGACCTCAATCATGAGATCTGGTCCTCTTCTGCGTGTCCAGGGCAGATATTGTTGTTCATGGTATTCTGCCTCCTGGGCATAAACTGGGCGGGGTCAGAGCCAGCTGGGAAAAGATGTGACTCTGAACTTCCTGTGGCATCAGATATTGGTATGAACTCTGAGTCAACTCAACGACTGAAGCACTATCAGTTCCGTAATACTGTCATTTCCAGCCTGTCTTACTGTCACCTTGACAACCCTTACTCCAAATCAGCCTCTAGACCATCCTCTGTCTCCATGACAACTTGGACAAGCGCTCAGCTCCATCTGTCACCCTATCCACCCATGGCCTGCGCCGATAGTGCTGAACTCTGGCCCAACTCTCAAAGGGGCGGTCTGATTGTTCTCGCATCATTTCTTCAACTCCTTCACTTTCAGGGTGATGCATGGCACTTGCTGAGCGCAAACCTTTATTCCCAGCAGAGTTTGTGAGCAAACAGAGTATGAGTAGAATTGTTATTGCTCATACTGTCCTTGGGGTTAGGGGTTTGTTCAAATCCCTAAGCTTATGTGTTAAACTTGAGTATTTAACATCCCACAGTGTTTGTGTGACATGAATATGGTTGAGGATGAGGACGTTTTTGAGTTAAGATTCTTAAAAAAAAATCCAAACAATGGTAATAATGCAGAGAGTGGGCTTTCTCGCTGGAGGAACCTTTTCATGGTTCAACTATTTGCAGAAGTACCTGCTTTTTGGCATTTTCGCACTGGAGGAACTGGGAACGTATCTAGTTCAAGGAACTCAGAACTACTACAGAGTGATGTCTAAAACAATTCTATTCACCTTTTTCCTATGGGCCCATGACACTGCGCAAACTATGGAGTACAGTATCTTCCATTTACATTGAGAACAATCAGCAATAATAAGCATTTTCAAAAACTGGGTACAAGGAGGTGACATTATTTTATCCACCCTTCAACAATTAAGTGTAAAAGCATTAACAAAGTATTTGCAATATACCATGAATAACTCCTAAAGATCCTCCTCCTGTCTGCAGCAATATGCTAAGTATAATTTTAGTAATATATGCCGATATTTCATAATTACATTTTACAGCATCTGTGAGAAAACATATCTGGACTTGTGAGGACTTGGGGAGAAAAATAAAAGATGCTTAGTGCATTGCAGGGAATTATTTGTGGTTTATATAGTCAATTAAACTGGGATAGCAGACCAAGCACACAATATAAATTGTCTTTTTTCATTAACTTATAGCGGGATACAAAACAAACGTGAAAATAGTTGAACAGGAGGAACATAATGCAGGAGGAAATCAGGAGAAAAATAAAGCAGCTTGCTGAAAAGAGCTATTCTATAGATATTGTTGTTATCACATCACATTAATATATCAAACAATGTTCTCCTGACTTCTGATAATAGAATATTAATGACAATTTACAGCCCATTCAGTCAAAATGACAGATACTGTAAGAATTACTGGTAGAATAATTTTATGATTCAAAATTGTTTGTTGGCAGTCTTTTTGAGTTAAACTTTCCCAAAACTGAAGTGCCTCCCATAATTTAAAACACAGTAGGAAAACCGGAGCAGGAGCTTGGTTTGCATTGCCGGCAGTAAGTCAGACTTGTTCCTAGTGCGTGTTGGACTCCGGGCTGCCCTTTGTCACCAGTCCTGGTCATTATTTTTATGGACAGGATTTCTAGGCGCAGTCGGGAGCGGGAGGGGGTCCGGTTTGGGGACCACAGGATCTCATCTATGCTTTTTGCAGATGATGAACCAAGACCTACAGCGGGCACCGGGGCGGTTAGCAGCTGAGTGTGAAGCGGCTGGGATGAGAATCAGCAGCTCCAAATCTGAGGCCATGGTTCTCAGCCGAAAATTAGTGTCCTGCCCCCCTCAGGTTGGTGAGGATTTCCTGCCTCAGGTGGAGGGGTTTAAGTATCTTGGGGTCTTGTTCACGAGTGAGGGAAATATGGAACGGGAGAACGACAGACAGATCGGTGCAGCTTCTGCAGTAATGCAGTCGATGTACCGGTCTGTCGTGGTGAAGAAGGAGCTGATCTGCAAGGCGAAACTCTTGACGTACCAGTCGATCTACGTTCCTACTCTCATCTATGGATGGATGGATGGATAATCAATTGCATACTCTTTTACATGTGTGTGTGTGTATATATAGGCCTATAATATTATATATATATATATATATATATATACATACATACATATACACACACACACTTACAGTGTTTTATTTCTATAGTTAAATCTAATTATTGACTGTAAACACATTTTGTATTACATCATTTAGCAATGCAAAGTGCAACTGTGTTTTAAAATATTTATTCCTTAAAGTACAAAATTGATAACTAAACGGTTTACGAACAGGACATAATAAACTGCCAACTCAGGCTTAGAATTGAATCTAATAGACAATAAAATGAACAATACATTTTTGAAAAATTACAAAATAACAGATTCATACAGCAGGGCTATTCAATTGGCGGCCCGCGGGCCACATGCGGCCCAGAATCAACCTCCGAGTGGCCCAGCCCGTGGTTCCGCCCATAGATAATAAATTAATATATATTATTCATGAATTGTTATTTAATATAATTTTATATAAATGTATATGTATGTATGTATGTATATATATATATATTAATATAAATATATATTACATTAATATAAATATAAAGTATTTATTATGTCTATGGTCCCGCCAAAAACGCGCATTCCGGCGTAAATTACGTAGCCTATAAATTACGTTATGGCTATAATTAATGTTATTCGCTCCACATCAAGCCTCCAACACCGCTTATTCCGCATGCTGCTGTCAGAAATGTCTGCTGAGCACCACGACCTTCTTTTGCATAATGACGTGAGGTGGCTGTCCAAAGGCAAAGCACTGGAGCGTTTCTGCGGTCTCAGAGAAGAGATCATAACTTTCCTCCGCGGCAGCAAGCAAAAAAAGGCAGAAACGCACTTGAGTCGCATACTGGACGACAACTTCATGGCTGATGCCTGCTTTCTGAGCGACATATTCAAACACATGAACAATCTCAATTTAGGACTACAAGGCAGAAACAAAACTGTCATCGACCTTGTGGAACAGATGCGCGCATTCCAAGTTAAACTGGACCTTTTCGCAAATGATTTGAGCACAGACCGAATGCTGCATTTTCCGACACTCCGCAAATGCATCTCATCCCCCGCACAAATCACGGATGTGATGACAGATTTCATTGCGATGTTGAAAAATAACTTTGCTGGTTGATTGGATGGACTTGATCTGCCCACAGAGTTGGCCGTTTTTGTCAGAGACCTGTTCACTGTTGCAATAGAAGGGAACTTATCCGTCAGAGCTAAGAAACTGGTCCCTTCCATTGACGAGGGGAAATTTACACTCTAACTTGTTGACATGCAGTCATCTGTAACCATGGCACAGGAGCTTTCCTCTAACGGGCCTGCAATGTTTTGACTGATGTCAACGCACATCAGTTCCCTAACATTAAGAAAGTAGTGATCGTCATGCTCAGTATGTTTGGATCAACATACTGTATACATGTGAGTCAAGTTTTTCCCACATGAACTCCATCAAAAGCAACTCTCGTTGCTCCTTGACTGACCATACTCTCCACCAATGCCTTCGAATTGCATTGACAACTTACGAGCATAAAGTCACTGCTCTCGTTCAAAACAAAAAATGTCACATCTCCCACTAAGTCAGCAGGGTAACTGTAACCTACAATACATCAATATAATGTGTGATGCGTAACAGAGGCATGCCTAATCATGGTGATTTAAAATGTTCCCTCAGTGTTGTTAAAGTTGTGAATACTGTGCACTTTTTATTTTATGCACTTTGAGATGTTCCTGGGTCAAATGTGTGCAAGTTGTTTATTTGGTTTGAAAAGGAAACAATGTTATTCCTAATAGCCTACTACTCTGCTATATTTTTTTTTTATGCACTTTGTGATCCGATAGGTCAGATATGTAGCCTAGGTCAGTTTTTATTTTTATTTTTTTATAATTGGAAAAAATAGGGGCTACCTCAGATTCTGTTAATTCAGCTCTTTTTGTATGCGCCTTTTTCTCTGCAAACTGACCAAAGCTAAAAGACAAACAACAAATAAACCTTACGTTATTCAATAAATTTGTTTGTGTTGATTTCAAAATTTGTCATTACGAGCTGCTTTGCTGCTAACATAACTGGCCCAGCTAACCTTCTTGGTTTGACAATCTGGCCCAACTGAATTTTTAATTGAATTGCCCTGAGAGTATCAAAAAATACTGCAGGTGGCAGATCTTTTTCCTATTTAGCACCCAAACTTTGAAACAAATTACCTAATACTGTTCGGGAGGCGGGCACACTCTGTCAGTTTAAATCTAGATTAAAGACACATCTCTTTAATCTTTCTTACATTTAACACACTAATACATATTTATTAATTAAATCCATTAAAGGGTTGTTAGGCTGCATTAATTAAATCAGATGGAACTGGGAACACTCCCCTTAACACACAATGTACTTGTTACATCGTAAAAAAAGAATGGCATCTACGCTAATATTAGTCTGTCTCTTTCTTATTCTGTTTCTCAGTCCATATCCAGATCTGATGGTGTATCAACACAAAGAGATGATCTTCATCGGAGACCAGAACACCTTAATGAGCCCTGTGGACAGATCACCTGAACCAAATGCACACAAACACACACACTATAAGTCCTTTGCACAATCTGACATGTGCTTAAAATTGAACTGGAAACTTGGTGCTGGGCGTCCAACCAGAGAACAACTGGCCCCAACTAAACCTATTTTATTCCCAAGGTTTTTTTATTTTCTCCATTCTCTCACGGATGGGGTTAAGGTTTCATTGCCGCTGTTGCCTTTGGCTTGCTTAGTTGGGGGCACCAAATTTTTTGTGATTATCGTAGTTTTGATGATCATAAACTCTTCATTATACATTACCATCACTCTATTCTCCTATTTCTCCTATGAACTTGATGTTCAGTGCTTTGCTACAATCTGTATTGCTATATCAATAAAAGTGATTGATTGGTTGACATGGGAATTATAGTCCAGGGTGACTTGAGTCAGTATAGTATAAGGGTGACCTCTGGTGTCAATCGGATGGACTGCTGTGGGCTACCGAGTACTTAGCTATTTATATATGTATAAACTTACACTAATTTCTCTATTCTTTTTAAATTTTATCTATTCCTTTTCTTTTTACCTTTTATGTAATTATCTGTGTTTCTCATTTAATGCAGCAACACTGAGATATTGTTTGTACTGTGTGCCTCCTCACTCAAACCCTGACTGTGAGCTCTGCCCCCTTAGTTATTGTTGCTAGGTCTGACAAGCAACAGTGTGTTTAGAGAAGAGGTGGACGAAGTACACAAATCAAGTACTTGAGTAAAAGTACAGATACATACAATAAAATATTACTTCAGTAAAAGTACTCCTTTTTAAATTTTACTCGAGTGAAAGTACAAAAATACTCATTTTTTTATATGCTTAAAGGGATAGATCACCCAAAAATGAAAATTTGATGTTTATTTGCTTACCCCCAGGGCATCCAAGATGTAGGTGACTTTGTTTCCTCAG
>JAUCMU010000125.1:11628079-11650640 GCA_032275025.1 Enteromius treurensis | reverse complement strand
CCATATCCATTGGATGATGTAATGAACTCCGGACCACCAATCCGATGAGCCTGCTTTCAGAGAACAACAACAAAAAAGAGAAATAGACAGGGAAAGAAGCATCAAAATACTAAAAGAAAAACAAATACACTACGGGACGTAACAGAGATATTGAGGACATTTCACAGATGAGATTTAACACTAATACAACTTTACAGATCATTTTACAAAAAAAGTAACGTTGACAGCTAATAATGCTGACAGATGGTTATGTGAACTTGAGCTTCATGAGGGTAAAGATCAAGACGTGCGTGATGTAAAGAAGCCTCCAGTCAAGGCTGAGAGCTGGTGCAGATGAAGTTGAGTCTGAGGGAAGGAGGAAGGCTGAGCCAGCGCTGATCGCCAGACGACTGAATGGCTCCGACTCTCCGCTGGCTGCAGTCCTGGGGTCCGGTGCCGTTCCCTGGGGCCCACTTCTGATAACAGACCGCTTCTCCTCGCAGCCACAGCCAGGTGTTCATGCTGCAGTAGTGATGCAGACCCATCCACACAGCTCCCGTCGAGGCCCTTCTGGCCGCGCTCATCACCCGCCGCTCCAGCTGGGGCCCGGGGACCGACACCAGGTCCACGTGGTTCTGTCTGCAGTACGTCATGGCCTCGCTCCAGCTCAGATTCTGCTTGATGAGGATCAACTCATCTGGAAGAGAAGTTTGGTATTTAATTTGATGACCTTCTCTTATTCTACACATGCAAGTCCAAGCATCGACTCACCTTCATGACAGACCAAGGTAAATAGTGAACTACAAGGCCAGTCCTCCCACTGACCGATTAATGATCCACTTATCACGAGCACCGTGGCGTTCTCAGAGCCTAAATTGTTGTTGGGTTCAGTGGGAGCCCAGTTTCTAAAGGAGGATGTACTGTTATCGGACCATTCCCACAAGTCTCTGAACAGACCGATCCAGACGGCCGTGACCCCTGCGGAGCTCAGGAGCTGCTGAATCTGCTGGTTCTCGCTCTGGTTCCTCACGCTGCTCAGATCTCTGTGATTCACTCGGCAGAAGCTCTGAGCGTCTATCCAGCTCATCGTCTGCTGCACCAGGACCAGTCCTCTACTGCTGTCTGCACGAGAAGAGAAAACCAACAGCACTGCATCAGATCACATCTTCATTGTGCTAGAAAAGTACTCGTTAGCACACGTTTGTCTTTTTGGTAAAAACATTCAGTCACTGCAGCTGATATAATTCTGCTTTCACATGATATTGGAATGATCATAAATAGGTTCCTAGCCAGAAATCTGAATACTGGCCACAGTTTTCTAAATTTCCCAACATATCCATGTTTTCCTCTAAGAAATCATACAACAGTCCTCTGAGGGATTGTGTGATTACTGACTGTATATCTGTTCGATTTGTCTTTATAGAAGGAGCGCAACCATCATCAGAACTATTAGCTCATTACTAACACTAACCAGAACTTTACTAGCCTCTTAAACTCAAGTTGTGCCTTGAATTTTTAACCCTTTGCATGCACCAATAACCCCATATGTGGTACCATTTGAAAGCTTGGAATATCTATTTTATGCAGATATGAATCACTTTGATATTTATTTTACTGTAACAAAGTAATTTACACGTAAAGTACACTATGTTGTCACTGCTATACTGCAAATAAACATCTTCATCAAGATCTTCAACGTCCTCATCATTTTTTCTTACACTCTGCAATGGACAAGTCAATCTCCTGATTTAAACTTGACTGAGCATGCATTTCACTTATTAAAGACAAAACATAAGACAGAAAGTTCCAGACTTAAAGCAGCCAATAATTTGTCAAAATACATTTGAGCCCATGAGGGGACAAAACAGTCCTTGACATCAAAACAACAATGCCTCTTACCCAGCTTACAACATTTACAGTTTGTGAAATGACAGACAGTCAGGAAAAAAAAAAAAACTCAAAACAGTGGTGATACACCGTATGTGAAAGAAAATCAAAAAAAGATTATCATGAGAGACACAGGGCAGAAACCATCTGAAAAGATGAAAAATACATGTTAAGTGGGAGGAAGGTAAAATTACAAATGACATCATATTGAGAGAAAAAAAGGAGCCTGTGATTTAACAGCCTTCTCCACTTAAAAGTTGAATTTTTCATCTGGGGTAATTTGGGCCTAGCCATCTTTGGTGAGTGTTTTGATAGTGAAAGAAAGAAAGTGGAAGGAAAGAGGGGGTCGGATGAATAAAACATGCCACGTCTTGATGAATGATCTATGATGCTACAGAAATTTACTGCAGCAGAAGGAAATGGAAAGTGAGAAAAGGAAACCTGGGATATGGGAACAGAGACCTGATCAACACAAAGATTTCTACATACGGTTCTACACACATGGGAATACAGCGAGAGGATGTGAAGACAAAAAAATACTTATCCAAAGAGACACCGAGTAAATGAATAAAGATAAGCGAAGCCGGGGTGAGGCTGTACAGCGGCATGGTGGAAGGCTGTTAAATGTTTCCTCCTCACTGGCTTTCAAATCCTCAAATCTGCTTAAACATCTGGCCCACTGCGCTCAGAACACACACCTTGTGACGCTAGACACAATCACATCTCCCCGTCTCTCACTCCAGCTCCGAGAGATCAAAAATACACAAACGCACAGTCTTAGAATATTCTATTTCCTTTACAATTTGCCTTTCATGCAGCAGCAACGAGAGCAGGGAGCGGAGAGCAGAGAGCTTTTGACACCCTCATCAAATGGTGTGCATCGAGTGACTTCAATGGCTGCTGCCCATGCACAGCCAGCTATAAGCTTACAAGGCTTTAGGTTGAAATGTATAATATTATTTAGAGAATTATACTGCTTTAGCTAAATAAATGTGTCAAACTAGTTCTGGCCACTTTGCTGCTCTTTGACATACAGTAGGTTTTATGTACTTCTGGAGCTTCCTTTTACATAAAGTTTTATGTGAACCTTTATTCGCATAAAGATGCTTCACACCCACATACTGTAACTAGTTATAAAACCCAGCCACGATGGCAGCCAGACACTGTATGAAGCAGAGGATACAGTATGTAATACTAAGGAGAAATCATAACGCTCAATATGTAGGCTGTAGGCCTGCTCTGCAGTTAAAAGAGTCAACAGACTTTTAATTTACTCGACAACATTCATTAGCTTGACTATCCTGAAGAAAAAAAAATACAAAGCAGAAAACATTTGAATTATAAGAGAGAATTATAATTATAGAATTTATCATTTTCATTAAATATACAACAATACAAATGCCATATAAAATTATTTTTAATATAAACTATAAGATCATTTAATAAATTATATTTAATACGTCTGAGCAATGAAGCATTACATTGATTAACAATTGTATTTACTGAAGACCACAAAAATATTAGCGCGCAAAGCTCATATAAAACTAGTTTTAACGAACAAAAATGAACACTATTATCATTATTTTATAAAGATATGCAAACATTTACATAAATTTGTTTCTTCCCCTTTTCAAGTAGGCTAGATAGTAGTTGTATTTGCATGGCTGGAAATAGCTGTCCAGGGGCGTTACGAATATGGCTGCCAAGGGACTTTGTGGTAGCTTAGTGGCTAAAGATCTAGACTAGTAAAATAAGGTTGTAACTCCAAATCCACTAAGTGGGGATCTATGATCTGGAGAGTCTATGGAGTCCTCAAGCACTACTCCAGGGAAATGATTGCATTAGGTTGCTTTACATAAGAACGCATCGTCTAATGAACACAAACTTAGACAAGTTTAACTTCAACAAGTGCAACGAAAACCCAGCACAGCCCCCTGACCTAGCCTTACAGCTATCATTACAGCCGAGGATTAGATCAAGTCTAATAAGACAGCTAAGAGAGAGCGTGGTCTGGGCGCGGGACGCCTCAGTCGATGGGAAAATGGGGGCGATGTAGGAGCCGCTGGAGCCATAATGGTTTCTCTGCCAGTTTGTGCCTTCCTAACACTATTTCTCTTGACAGACTGAGAGGATGATTCACTCACTCCAGCTTCACAGTGGGCAAAAACAGTGGGCCAGGAGCAATGATAAAATAGTGTCTGTGGCTTTTAGTGGCCCTGACCTGAGTACAGGGAACTGGCCAGGAAAATGGATGTGCTGTCTACAAATAGAATTTGCTGTGCCTTTCAAATGAATGGTGCTTTGTGAGCAATCTACACTGCCTGAATCTAAATTGGAGTTCACCTTAAGAGTTTACGGGCAGATCTGTGGTTTTAACAAGCAGCCTTACAGACAGGGTCCAAAATTAACACATGCTAAATCAGGTAAAAACCAAATGCAAGGAACCCACCACTTGGCTAATCACTTCATTAGAGGAACGGCCACATAATGCTGCGAGGAACACACTGACCTGTTCTGTTTGTCACAATTATGAAAATAAATTATTGTAAAAAAATTATGAATAAGAAATAGATTTAATAAATCAAATGTAAATATTTTCACATAGATTGTGGCAACTAAGAGATGTTTATGGCCAGTAAATGCTTTCGGTTCTGTCAATGATCTCATTTTGGACGGTGCCCACAGAGGATTGTAGTATATGAATTTAGACTACCATTTATGCTCAGAAATTTGAAATGGGTTAAACAAAACTTTATAAAAGAGCCACAAGATAGAAGCGCACACAAAAACCTTCTGAAGAAGAGCTGAGCTGGTAATGTTGGTGCACTGCTGTAGGGATTCTTGAAGCAAGCTAGCATGCAAGAAAGGCTTTATTTTGACTACACAGCACACCTCGAAATATCAAATGACCTTTAACACGGACATCAGATTTAAAGTGAAACTATTTCACCCGATCTAGCCCCTATACTTTCCTCATTTAATCCTGAGGTTCCAATTACTTTTTTCTTTGCTTGCCTTCTCTATTTCTCACTCTCCTGTCACCTCTTCCATTCAACCTCTATGTCTCACCTTCATTACCTCCATGCAATTTCAAAGCGCGGATCCATTGTCCTCTGTGATTGTATTGTCCATCCGTCCATTTCTTCCTCCCTTTCACAATCTCTCTATTGTAAGTGAGATGAACACTGCACTCTCTTTCGGCACATTATCCCTATATCGTCATCCTCATCAGTCTCTCTCCCTCTTTTTTTTGCAGAGTGCCTCTGTTTAACCTTCATTTCACCTCCCCTACTTCTCTCTCCTATCGGTCCTGAGAGAAGGCTTTTTTGCTGACCGAGAGCACTCTCGCTCAAAAAAAAAAAAAAAACCCTGGACCCAGACATCGGTATCAGAGCTTCTCAACCCTTACATATCAATGTCTAGGCTTATACATCTTAATTTAAAATGTTCTGAATCTACAAATATGCAAATCTGGAAGAAGATTTCCCTTGAGCTCAGATTCTCAATTGATTTGTCCAATGAGAAATATAGAGGGGAAAAAACCCTTGGAACATTCAGTTAATGCATTCCACACATTTTCTAGAGCACATTCCATACATACATATGTCCACCTTGTCGTTTGTCCCTTTGGGTTAGACAGTGGGCTGTAGATCAGCATTAATGGCATGTTGTCAGTGCAGGCTAACTGGGACGTCAGCCTCAGTGGCTCATAAATAAGCCATAGCAGTAGGTGCTAATGGGTTCATTTAAACTCATACCTGCGCTAACAGGCCTCCGCAGACTGGCATGGGATCATGGGATAACTGACTAATGTGTGGAGAAACAGTCATGGTCCAAACACAACTCTACAAAGACAGAGAATTAACAACAGCATAACATTAACGAGACAAGATCATCCAAAAAGTGAAAATTATCATTATTTTTATAAAAGATATCTGAAGACAACATTGCACCCCATTAATTAATATTATAATCATTAAAAAAGAACAATTATCACGCTCCAGACAATTCGTTGTAACTCTTTGGTGAAATAAAGTAAAATCTAAAACTATTTTCATGATTTGAAAATACTGCTACATTTGTCTGTTCAGCTGAGCAGTCTGACATATCAATGTCTGCCTCAACCAAGAGTTTGAAGAAAAGAAACTCTTCCTTGAGAAAAGTTATTTTTCTAAATCCATTTTGCTGTTGCTTGTGGTGCAGAAATTATACACTTCACCTTTAAGCTCGGGCATTGCATAAAAATTGAATAATCATAAACAATTTAGGGGACAAAGTGAGAGGAATGAGAGCTGGCAATAACCGATGGATGAAAAACAAAAAAGGGGGAGAAAAAATGTGCATGAGACACCTCAATCAGTAAAGGGCGACCCCTCTGAGAAAAACACAGCAGGCCCAAATGGAAAACCTCTGGAGAAGCAGCCCAGAAACTGAAAGGCAAGACAATTCATTTCACACTGGCTTACTCCAGATGTAGCACACTAGAGGAGCTGATTTACACATAAACAGACACACTGTTTCATATGCTGCTTCCAAAATCAGAAAGGCAAAACAGAGCACATGGGCTCCCACATTGGCTGTCAATGCTGTTCACCGCATTTCCATCAGAAAGTGGGAGCAACAGCAGCAGATGAGCAGCCAATATAGGCTCATTAATCATTGTGATTGGTGAATGAACTCTGTCTCTGCGCCATCAGAGCAGGAGGGATAAACACCTGTGTGGACGAGCAAGCAGTTGGCCAGATGTTGAATGAGTTTAAGGAGAGATGCTGAACAGAACGTGAAGAGCACATCTGTATACGGAGAGAAAACAAGACAGATGACAATACTCACAGAAGATGTGTTTTTCGATGAACTTCAGAACCTTTTGATCAAGTATTTTGCCTCTATGCATTCAATAAACGTAAAAGACAAATATAAATTCAAATTGTGCCTACATACAGTATTTTTATAAACATGTATTATTGCACTAAACTTCAATAGCTGTAACTAGCTTATTGTTACTTATTGTTCACTGCACAATTCCTACTGTACACTTCCATTTGTGGCCTTCCAAACATTGTTTTAAAATAATAATAATAGAAAAATATTTACATTTACATTAGCATTGTTAGATTAGAATATAAAAACACTGTAACAAATCTTTAAAAATATAGTAAGCCTACGACTTTATTACTACATTCTACATACATAAGATATTACAATATATTACCTTGGAGAGCAATGGAAAAAAACATTATGAAAGGAGACCAGGAGAGATTTAAAAAAAAAAAAAAAAAAAAAAGTATGGTATTAAACTGACCTTCAGAAAGACAAACTTCTCTTTGATCCGAGAGCAAGAAACAGACTTTAACTCCAGTTCAAAGCTTGCCTACTCTAGACTCAACAAACCCTTTAGGAATAAAATAAAAAAAAAGGCCAGCCTGTTTTGCTAACGTCCCTCCATCTGG
The DNA here is from genome assembly GCA_032275025.1 of Enteromius treurensis. NCBI lineage: Eukaryota > Metazoa > Chordata > Actinopteri > Cypriniformes > Cyprinidae > Enteromius > Enteromius treurensis. Next base: position 11,643,324 of record JAUCMU010000125.1, on the reverse strand, counting down.
ATGGAGGCCTACTCGTTTTATTTCTGTTTGTTGAAACACAAGCGTCATCATGTATTAGCCCCACACAAACACGCTTTGAAGTTTATAAGAGGTCACGTGCCCAAACAACACCATGAGTCCCTGATCAAAACACATACAGAGACAGCACCAGAAGCAATAGCACAACTTCCACCTGCACGATTCACCTGGAGCCTTTTTGAAGTGTGTGTGTGTGTGTGTGATGTGCCGACCTGCAGCTGCGTTTCTGCAGACGGCATTGTCAGTGTCGGACGGAGAGCTCTGATTGAGCCTCAGCCAACCTGATGATTCCCTTTCGAATCAGCATGTAGCCTTCCAGATGGGCACCAGTCACTATGTTACAAAGGGCCATGATCCAGGCATAAAAGTAGGGATGTTCAATTAAACTTCCAATCTTGAAAATCCATTTTTAAGACCAATAGACTTGCATGAAAACTTGCAAAAAATGCAAGTATAAGCATAAGAAAGTTATTTTAAAAGCTAATCTTTTGACCTATGGGGTGAAAACCTAGTTCTTTATTTCTTCATGCATTCATTCCCACAACTTGAATTTATTAAGAATTTATTAATGTTTTTGAAAGAAGTCTCATATGTTCACAAAGGCAGCATTAATCTAACAAAGGTCAAATAACTGATTTCCACACAATATATATATATATATATACACTAATGTGTGTGTGTGTGTGTGTGTTCAAAAATAATTTATCCTTGTGATGCAAAGCTATTATTATACATATCGCTGGCATTTCAAAGTTTTCAATGACTTTGTCTTGAGCACAAAGACACTCCTAATGAGTGACCGAGGTTTGTCCATGCGATCAAACCAATATTTCACTTCTCATAGGGATGCCAAACACCAGAAAATTACACACACACACACACAGGAAGTACCCATTGAGCCTCATTCCCAATCTTCTGCACATGCTGGGTTTAACAGCAAATGTGACAGTATGCATCAATCTACGGGTGGGAGCCGAAGGAAACGTGGTAGAAAGTGAGAAAGTGACTGGAGCTGGATATGATTTCAGTATCAATCACACTTTGTTCTTTTTGTCAGTGATGGTGCATCGTCCTCAGTGCGCCGTGGCCTGTTTCTCCGCTCCTGTCCTCATCGATCCATTTGCTTCAACAGCTCCTGAGCAAGCTCATCAATCTCTCTGTGTTTCTCTCCCAGACTGCAGGCCGCCGGCCACTATCAGGACATCGCTTGTGTGGGAATGTGCAACAGCGTGCGGACACACTCACACTCACACACAAAAAGCAACACCCTTCTCAGATGGCCATATGTTGTGCATTTAACAAATAAGCCAACACACTGAGCCTCGCATGCAGGGATTACATGTCCATTTCCTGGCACAATATCCTTTTTCCCTTGTTACTGGTTTAATTGACATGCTAAGCTCACTCTTACCCTTTTTCTCTCCGTTCTTTTCCCTTCCGCATACCTCTCACCTCTAAAACAACTCTCTCTGCTCATAGTCATCTCTCCCTCTTCACCGCTCTCTTTAAATCTTTCCTACTTTCAAGACAGGAGTGAGAGAGCAGGTGAGCGAGTGATTTATAGCGCCTATATGAAGGGAGCTTTGGATCACTTCATAAATCTCTGGCTGCACTAATGGCTGCTCATAAGGGCTCTGGCCATAAGTGTCTGGATTTCCTGACACACTACTTTAATAGAGCCTCAATAGCATCTTACCAACACACACACACACACACACACACACACACACACACACACACACCGGACAACTTTCTCAGCACAGCCAATATACAGCATAAGATCAAAAATCGAAACCGTAGCAGCTTTTGCGCAAATCCACGGTCATGCAGCAAAGGATCTGATGGATATGGCCTCTTCACCTCAGTGACACTCCCTGGATTTATTGTAGGAAGAGGCTCAGATGCTTTGCAAACTGCTACCACACTTCATCCATCTCTACAGTGGAATCTGAGCTGATGCTGAGATGTTGAGAAACGCTTACTGATAGGTTTGTGATTATTAGTCTAAGGTTAGTGTACAGACAGCACTCTCCTCTCACCTTGTTCCTCTCAAACAGCTCACATTGGATGGTCTTGAGGTCAGTGTCCAGGGCGCTGGCGGCCTGCCTGCGTTTGCGTGCCAGCTGCTCCTCCAGGTCTTCCATCTGGGTGCGCAGTTTTTTGTTCTCCCTCTCTAGAGCCAGCTTTTCCGTTTCCAGACGCTCTCGGCGACCCCACTCTGCTGCGTTCTCCACCTGCAGACGTTCCATCTGGACACAAACACACAGACAAATCCAGTAAAATAGTGAGCAAAGAGGTAGAGAGACAACACATTACCAAACAAAAAGTTAACGAGGACAATAATAAAGTCATTTTAAAAATGTAAAGGCTTACTCCCAACATTTTTAGCACAAACTTTTAGCATAATCAACGAAAAAACAAGATATTCATCACTCAACACATTTTTTTTTTCGTGGAGGACAGGTTGATTGTATTCTTTTATCCTAGTCTAGTTTTTTAGTGTTTAAAGAACTCCTCTATGCTAAATAATGCTGCATTTATTTGATTAAAATACAGCACATTTAAAACAGAAATATTGCATATTATTACCTTAAATAACATTTTTTAAACTACTTTTAAATGTAGTTTTATTGTTCAAGTAGGAATTTTCGCTACTTTTTCATTCAAAATGCTTCTACTTTAGTTTTGTTTATTTTTTTTATTCTGTTAAATTCAGTAAATATATTGCAGAAATATAAAGTAATTCTACAACACTTTTTAGGACGCTGGTTTAGGTACCCAATCTCACTTATTAGGCTGCATTGGAACAATTTGTATTGAAAGAAGCACAATCATTTTGACCGAATTTGCTGTAAACTGGATTTTGGCAAACTCCTAATGCAAATACTGTGTGCAAAACTCAGCACATCCCTTGCGTATCAGGAAGGACTAATGCTGCATTAGCACACAGGACACTATTAGCCCAGAATGATGTTGAACTAAGTGAAGGGCTCTCCATGATTTCCCAGTTCTGACCTGCTGCTAAAAGCAGTTTAATGGGAGACCATTTCTTCCAGATTCACCTTAAGTGCTGGCTGACTTTCCTGGCATACACCAAACTCTCTCCGGACCAACTAGTCATTAATATTTCTATAATGTCATTTGACTGCTGATACGAGGCAGTGCCAGTTAAACGCCTCGATTCTTGAGGGCAGAGTTGAAGGGAGGTCACTGTGGGGGTCTGGATGCAGAAGATCTGAGCCGACACATGGGAGTGGCGACGCTCTTTACGAAACCCTTCAAAGTGCATAATGCCACTCTCTCCTGCCAGGTTCATCTCAGCAACACCCCGCTGTTAACAGTGCATGCTGGGAATGTGTTAGAGCAGCGTACTTTCATAACGCCAGCTTGACTAACAGAGGGACGCGGTGCCTGGTGTTGTGCTAGTCGAAACGCAGGAAGACAGCGGATGGATGTGTAAAGCCCAAAGGGTGTTTAGCTTTGACGTAGATCACAGCATGTCCTGGAGTGACACCGTACCGGCTGGTCCATGCAAAACAGTGCAGTGTGGGATGGCAACACAAAATGTACATGTGTTTCACCTCTGTACGGAGCTCAGCCAATTTTTTGTCCATGCTGGTGCGAGCCCCCAACTCGTCCTCCAGATCTTCAGACATGCGGCCCAGCTCGTCCTGATGCACCTCTTTCAACAAGTTCAGCTGCATGAGAGATCGAAAACAAAAAGACAGAGAGAGTCAGCCTTTTATCTCGGAACTTCTGATCTCGAATAAAACTTCCTTTCCTTTGCTTTGTTAGAGCTTATCTACGGTATTCAAATAAACTACGCAATACTCTGAAGATGCCATTGGTATTCAAACAGATGTAACATTCTGATTGTGAACGAGTCTGGTTTTTAAACTCATTTCACAGTTGATGAAACTCTGTGAAACTGCGCTCATTTAATACGACTTGTACCGACATTCTGCGGCAATACGGTCTAGCACATTTGCCATTAAGGAAGAGGGCCACTACGGTCAAAGTCTGATCTCTCTACAGCGTCTCACACTCGGCGTACTGTGACTCAAACGCAGTGATTAACATTCGCTGCAGGTCGTGAGCTCACACAGCTGGGCTGGGGACAGGCAGCTCATCTATTAAACTACTGAGTGTGGCGCACACGCTTTCTACTCATCATCTCACAGTATTCATGCACGTCCTTAGGGGTTGAGGTTATTAAAAAGAGAAGCACATCTCTTCCTACTCATCATCTCTCTACTATATGCCTATGACGAGGTCTAGGTGTATGATGGTGAATCAGTCCCTTATTCTCTCTGTGGAAGGCTTGTATTGAGAGTGAAAGTTTCCCTGGGCCCAATCAGTGCAGCTGTCTTTCATAAAATTGCCTAACTGAAAAAAATCCTGAGAAGCAAAGTATAATCATTCATGAACAATGTCAGACCGTCTGTTGCATAGGCAACAACTGCCCTCTGGTGGTGCTCTATTAGAGATGCATCCTTTAAGGCACCCTTTACATTTTTTTTTGTTTTTTTCATTTTTATTTTGTTTGGATGCATTTAACTTGAATTAATGCTCTTAATGATCTTAAACGTTTGTGGTTACATACCTAAATTATGTTTTTTAAAAAGGCAAGAAGGCAAAAAATATTTAATTATAGCATATCATCATTATTAAATAGTTTGTGTTTATGTATATTGTTAGTAAGAAATTTTGAAAGCCTTAACAGAATTCATACTTCTATACAATTAAACAAAATATAGATACAAGAGGTTCATACAATTTACCATCGAAACGATTGGTGTAAATTTAATTAATACTTTTTATTACAGCAATGATACATCTTGCAAATCTTTTAACTCTATATTCATCAGATTCAGTTTATTTCAAAGATTGGGTGATTAACATTCTGATTTTCCACATTTTACAAAAGAAGCAAAGAAATGGAAGGTGTATCCAACTTTCTGCCTGTCATAACGTCTCTAAAGCACATGGAGGATATAATAATGCAAGAACATGACATCTGGAAGTGAAGGTAAAGTACTGGGTTTTCAAACCAGAGCACTCGCCATGCATTCTTCCAACTGATTAAAGCCCTGACTATAAATTGCCCAGCGGAAATTGGAAAAAAGGCCAAGGATTTTGTGCTCTTTTAACATGGAAGTGCTGAGATCAGTTCCTCAGGGAGAATATCATGTGTTAGTGTTCCTGGCTTCAGCAATTTATCTGTTATTTGTAAATCAAACACGATCCACAAATAACAAATGCAGCGCTGAAGCCAGAATACCAATGTTGACAATTAAGGCTCTGCAATTGGTGTCTTGACCTGATGCCCAAAAGCAAAAACAAATTGCTTAAAATACCATAACTCAATAAATGAAGCCAGTAAGTTAAATGTTCCACAGCTGCTACAAAGCTATTTGGCCGTAGGTTGAATTTATTGCAGGCTCCTGAAGAATTCTTTTCATGATGCACTTCAGAAATAAAAAAGTCTTTTGACAATATTCAATATCTCTCAATATTTATAACTTTATACATTTATTTATGATTACTGCGCTGAAATGAACAGTCATTGTTACTCACTATATTCACAATATTTAATGCATGTTATAAATCTAGTTCAAACTAATCAAGGCATGTTTTCCCGCACCATTTGTCACTAAATGAACACACACGGTTATAATGTTGCACCAGCAATATCGCTGCAAATACATGAGGAAAATTCTATACATCATTCATCCCTAACAGGCACACCACTTCAAAGCCACGGAAATAAAAACGGGGTTATGTTGCTCTGATTCGAGACGATTCTTTATTGCTTCTTGTAAAAGTCCACAGAATAAGCTCCCTCACCTGTTTTAGGGCTTCTTGTTTGCTCTTGTTCAGTTCCTCATATTTGAGTTTCCATTGGCTCAGCTCCACCTCCAGCTTCTCGATGTTCTTAATAAGTGCATGCTTATCCCTGACAGAAACACATGACATGTTTGACATGCACAACATAAATCATCATCATCGAGTCCAAACAGACCGTTCTCAAAAGATCTGGTCTACTGAGAAGCCTCCAGTGGCTGATTTCTACAAAGTCAACAAAGATGTCTCCTTCACTATATATCAAAGGTGATGAAGGAGACCTCTATGTTAAACGGTCGTTTTTATGAGAAGCTCTAAAAGGCCTTTGATTTCATTTGTTGAGTTCTGGTCTGTTTCGTGCATGTATTATTTCCACCTGGACGATGATCTCTTACTCTCGTTCTTTCAGCAGGACTTTCTGGGACTCATCCAGGCGTAGCTGGAGAGCATTGAGCTTGCTAGAGTCCTCCTCCAGGGCAGCCAGATCCTCCCACAGCAGTCTGCTCCGGTCCTGCCGACTCAGAACTGAGCGCAAGCTACTGGCACTACGAATGTCCCAAGAGTCTGGAGCCTCTGACTTTGCCCTGAGAAGAGCCTCCAATAACTCCAACTCCTTGCACATTGAAAGAAAGAAAGAAAAAGCAAGAATTTTGATTATTACACTTAAAATACTTCTAAACACTAGTGCAACTTATTTACAACTTATATGTTGTTTATGTTCAGATTAAAGCAGGAGAAAAATTGGCAATAAGCAGAGGTTGCGTGACATGCCTTCATCCTTGAAGACTATAAAAAAAACAAAGAAACCTATACCCAGACTAAAACATTTAGGAGTTCTCTTACAGACAAGTACGAACAACGAGAGCCTATATTTGAACTTAAAATCGCATAAAGATATTAAACAACATTGTGTTTAGTTTCGTATGCTGAACTACTCTCATTCGACATCCAATGTAAAACCTAGCTCGTGAAGCGAAACCAGCTGAGAACTGCTGCCATAGTCAATGTTCCAAGACAAAGAAAACAAATGAAAAACATAAACAACAAGACTTTCATGTTTTCGTTTTCTCCTTATTAAACCAAACCACAGAAGAGGCATTTTCTGTGTCATCCACATAACAAATATCACATTGCACCTTTCCTTTATTTCCTGTGTGCATGAATGAAATTCACAAGCTCTTTGGAGGAGTAATAAAAAACGGCTTTACAGTTCAACGCACCGTCCTTCCTCTTTCCTTCCTACACACTGTAGGGATTACATATCAAAGACATGGGCCTCATCCCAGAAAGGCCACAGTTGAGTAACTGAGATAAAAGCGCAATGACACCTCCCTGTCACCAGAGGGAACTAAATGCAAACTAATAAAGATTCTACATGTGGAAGCACTCGGCATGCCTGTGTGTGGAAACAGATCAGGAAATGGGATGGTATCAAACAAGCCAGTGACATTCAGACTACGCTAACTATTATTAGTTTACTTAGGTAAGACTGAATGAGCACGCTTGCTACTACTTGAAAAGGTGGATATGTCTGTGCTGAATAATAAAAAAAAAGCCCAAACCAGTTTAGCTCTCAGCAGGAAATTGTCACTGTTCAGAGGAGTCTGAAAGTCTTTAGCTATCTAGGCAACCCCCTGTTGATATCTGTGCAGAAATATGCATCCATCATGCTCGAGAATCTGAAGGTCAAGTTTGACACTGACATTAATTCTTGTCTTCGCATCTATTTGCCAACCAAAAAGAGAGAGATGAATGCTAATGCACACAGCAGACTAAAGCACATTAGTGTGAGGGGTAATTCTCTTGAAGGATTCGTTAAAAATGCATTAAGGAAATAACAGACATGCTTAAGCGAGGCTAAGAATAAGAAAGGGGTTTCGGGGTAGTGTGAAACTGCTGCGGTACTCCTGGCTGTGGCCCCATGGGTGAAACACATGGGGGGTTGTGTTGGGAGAGGGGTGATTCTAATAATAGGACTAAAAAAATGAAACCAGCACACAAGCAAAAAGCACAGAGTCAGGTAATGCACTGAACCAGGTCTGTGGCTGACCTATTTACAACTGTCTACCTGTGTCCAGAGTGAACAGCCTCGCTTCGTCCGAAGGATTATTGCGCTGTTTCAGCTTCTAGCTTTTAATTTTTGTTAAAGAAGTCATGTATCATTTTAAAACGGTATCATTCTAACTAGGCGTGACAAGTTTTCACATCATGTTATATTAAAAAGCTTTTTCTCACTAGCACTTTTAATGTATACCCGGGGTTAATTTGATGACAGGCTTTGGTTTGTTTAGATGACGTGAATGCCATTTTCTGAATATGGGTGTGCATGCACACAAAAAAATGACCTGAGGTATCTGAGAACAGTTCTCTGCTGCAATTGTTCACAATCAGTTGCAGAAGTGAAATGCTAAGTATGATTTAAAGAATTGTGTTATTTATGCATGTGCTTACAAGGTTGCTGTCATTTTGCCAAGACAGACATGACAAGACTCTCACCTAGCTTCCAAAAGTGCCTCAAAGACTTTCTATAAGGATGAGTAGAGAAAGTCAAGCTGTATTCTATTTGTGACTATCACCTAAAAGCCCTAAAGTGACTAAAGTAATATCAACCATGGCAAAGTCCATTAAACTGAAACGTCTAAGCACATTGGAAATCACAATTCCAGATGCGAGTTAATCTGCCAAGTCTTGGAAGGAAGCGGAGCATTTAAGCATCATATGACCTGAAAATACCATTATAGTCAAAGAGATATGGTTGAGGGTCATTTTGATCTAAGGAGATGTGGCTCTTTAGATCAAAATGAAAGAGATCCAATGTAGTTTGAACACAATTTTAGGCTCAGACTTTGGTTACGTTTAGTGCACAAATCTATTTGTACAAGTGAATTACTGAAATTACTTTTTATTTTACTCTTACTCTTGCCATTTTGAGAAACTCTGCTGAGCCTTGCATTCTTTTTTGTTCCATGTAGCTGTTTTTGAGTGTCTGTGTGGGACCAGGTGAATTACCAGGCTTCCTGAAAATATGCCGTTTTATACTGACCTTCTGTTTGTCTGGTTTGTCTGTGTCTACATCTCTCACAGGTTCCTGCTCTGGAGAGCCTGGGCCTTCGCTTACGTGTTCCTCATCTTGGTTGTCCTGCTTAATGTCTGGTTCCTGTGGCTGGTTGGAGTGTGTGGAGGCAGTTGAGGAGTTGGATGCTGGTGCAGTGGAAGCGTTCGCAGGGGAGTTCTGTTCGACTTGGATTCTTTGGGCCTCTAGGCGCAGTTGTTCATTTTCAGCCGCCAGCTCTTGACGTTCTCGCCGTGCCCCCGTCAGCTCTTTGGTAAGGGCATCCAGACGCTGTCTCAGCTGCCTGACCTCATCCCGTGCCCTGTTGCGTTCGGCCCGTACTTTACTCCACTTCTCCCTCCAGTTGGCTGTGCAGTCTGACCACCAGCGCATCGTCTTCTCCATCTGAGCCGCCCGCGCACGAGCCTCCTCCAGCTCACGCAGACGCAGCTCCTCGCGGCTCTCCCAGTCCCCGCCCCCATCGCAGCCCAGCCCTGGAGAGAGCAGCAGAGGAGGGCTGGAGCTGGGCGTTCCCCCCGATGGGCTGGACGTGTGGGTTAGGCTGTCCGGGGAACGCACCCGATCCGGGCCCAGGCCCAGGCCGCACAACAAGCCTGCCCCAGACTTGGCTGCCTCTGTCATGTGGGGACTGGGTGTGTGGTTCATCACTGAGCCAATGATGAGTCCAGAGAAAGAGAAGATAGTGGTCAGGAGGATCTGATCAGGAAGCCATGATCCACATCAACATGACTGTTTTCTGTGAAGCAAGAAAAAGAGAGGTTTAGAAAGAAACACAGAAACTTCAAAATCCTTGAACAGTCACAAAACATCATGAAGATCAATGACAATGGAGGAGGAGGGGAATTAAAAGAAAATAAATCTATTACTCATATGGTTTCGGAAAACATTTTATTGATCTTTTCAAGTTTAAAACTTAAAAAAAAAAAATTTGTCAAACAACAATCAACTAAAGTAAATATAAAATAATTAAATAAATTATTATTATATATATTTATATTAGTGCTGTTATATGATTAATTGCAATTAAATCACATCCAAAATATGTTTTGTTTACATAATACATGTGTGTACTGTGTATATTTATTATGTATATATAAATACACACTCATACAGTACATATTTTGAAACTATTTAAATTTATTTAAATGTGTAAATGTATACAATTTATATCATAAGTATATTAATATGTATACATACATGTGTGCATATTTATGTAAAGTTATATTTTTAAAGTTGTTTTTTTTTCTCTTTTCTTTTTAATAATTTTCTTCACTATGACATCAATATAACCTTGCCATTTTAATTTTATAAGGAATAAAAAAAAATGTAAAACTTAAATAAAATAGCAGACAGGACAAAAAATGAGCCAAGACTGGCTCTGAAAACCAGAATACATATAAAGTCAGTAGATGACAAAGACATACAGAAGCAAAGAGAGCAAACAAGAGAAAAAGAACTGTCAACATGTCAGTACAACATGGCCAATAACATTGACATTGTTGAACAATCCAAACCACACCATGACAACCCAGTGCAGTTTTGATTTACAAGTGCTCTCCCTTTCTCACACTCCCACACAGGCTGTATTTACTTAAAAGAGTCCAGGGCGACAAAGGAGGAGGTTCCAGGTCAAAAGGCTTCGGTCGGAGCAGCCAGCATCTCTCAGCTGTGAGGAGAGAGTTACAGCTCCACAGCTTATGGGAGTAGGACCTGGTGTTTGTATATGTAAAAAGTGTGAGGCTGTTTTTCACAGTTTTTGTGCTGGCTTGGGTGAACAATGATTAGATATATTATGTTGTTTAAAAAAAAAAAAAAAAAAAACAGCCCTCTATGAGACCTGTAAAACAACTAAACATGTCATCTCTCTAAGCCAAAAATGTTTCTGGGAAAACATCATGAGACAGACAAATTGTGTTTTACAATTTGGGTACATGTTTTGTGACAAGCAGAAATGACTAGTCATCATTTATATCAGTCAGTCGCTGCTCCAGAATTAACCAGCAGCAGAAATACTAATACTACTATTAGAAGTAGTAGGAGTATATTTGTACTCAATGCAATGTAAGTGTTCTAGGCTATTTAATGACAAAAACTATTTAAAATGTAAAAATACAAGTATAACAAATAAAAAAAAACACAACTCTGTGATATCTTATATTAACATATTTTCAGAATTAAAGAATGATGTCATTATTTGGCACCTTAAATTGAAGTCTATGAAATGTGGAAGGTAAATATTTTTTTTTTAATTGTTGTTCCAAACTATTACATGTTTATTTTAGTATGAACAAATTTTGTTATAAGCATACTACTATACACGTGGTTCTGATGTTCCTGTGATTTATTCTTTTTTTTTTTGGGGTCTATGTAAACAGTCCATTCTTGTATTATTTTTGTACCATAGTTACACAGTTTCCTGGCTTTCCATGTTCATGACAGAATTCTGGATCAAACTGTGTCAGTAGGAGATTGAATCTTAGAAGTCTAACAATAACATGTATGATGTATATGTTTTGTACCTAAACTTAAACATTTATAAACTGTGGCACAAAGCGCACACACACATTTGCCACTATTCAAACCAAGAGGAGGTTTATGGGTGGGGCCTGTGGCTTTGGGAACTGTCGACTTGTGCATTAGAACATAGCGGGGCAAGAAACAGAGGCATAGGCTCCTCATAAAACACTACTCATGCAAAAGCCCCCTTTTTATTAGCACAGCTGAAAAAAAAAAAAAAAAAAGAGTCAAGACTGTTAGGTTTTCTGCACAAGCAGGGCGGGTGAACAAGGGTTTTGGTGGCAAACAACTGGAATTGCTGCCACTGTGGGTCAACAGGACAATAAATCTGTATCCTGGATCAACATATCAGCCCAGACTACATGGTTTAGTCTATATGCCAGTGTGTGTCTCTTATGTGAGCAACAGTGAATATGTTGGAGGCAAAGCAGTGTCAAGCCAATGAGCTCCTGCAAGGATGTGAAATAGAATTTAAAAAAAAAAAGTGCTAGTGAGAAAACAGGAGAAAGAGGCAGAACATTTTAATTAGCTCCAGAGGCTTTTACACAGGAGATCCTGATTAACCTTAATGATGCAATCCGAGCAGCATCTCCAGCAGAAACATGAGCAGAATGGAGAGACAAGTGGAAGAAGAGATAGAGTTGAGGAAAGAGTGAGAGCGGGGAAAATGTGTAACTGGAACCACTGCAATACTGCTGACAGCTAGAAGAAAGAGCAGTTGATTTCAAAAGAAGAGCAAAAACTTGCTGAAAAGTGATAGATTTGAGGTCGAGGCTTGCCTTTTGGCTGAAGTAAAAAAGTAAACTTATTCCATCCTTGGGAGGATTTCATGAATACACCTTTGACACTAGGAAAAAAAATGCTTTCGACACACACACACACACACACACACACACTCACAAAAATACACTTAAACATTAACAGAGGACTCTATCTCCCCAGAATACAAGGCCAGCATGGGTTTGATGCTGGTCTAGCAAAAATGAGCTTATAAAGCTGGTTGAAAGCGGTTTATCTTGCTAGTCAAGCTTATTAAGCCTGGCTTCAAACCACAACATATGCAGGAGTTATAACCAAGTAAAAGTCTATGACATAAAGGTCAATTTTGTTTCATTGAACATGCCGTTCATAATACAAAGACACTCAAGCACTTGGCTAATTTGAGAAACACTTGCCTAACATTTAAACAGATCATATTTAAAGCAAAACTACAAAGCCAGAGGTTAATTAGGAACTGCATTAGAGGAATGAATGGTTTCCATCCTGCCACAGCTATTTTCCCCAAAAACTGCTCCTATAGGCTATACCTATAGAGTATACCCTCAAAAGGAAATCCTAAAGCCACAAATTTGCTGCCATCAGTTTGGTTCACTATTGAACCAAGCTGACTCACCCATTTCAGGTCATATTTCACAGCCGAAGAAACATCTGGAAGCTCACAATACCCTTTACCAAAACAAAACGGGGCTGACAGGCATAATGGAGTGTATACAAAGACTAGTTCAACTTAAGCACGAAGAAATCGATTACAATCTTTGCCAAGACGAAATATTGGTAACAACTGTTACCTGAAAGAACGAAAAAGTTGGGATAAGCCAAAGACGACAGCTCTATTGTTCTTGGCATTTCAAGGCAAATTGTAAAAACAATGTGCAGTTGTTCTTCAGCAAAAATACCATTTTTCTAGTTGATCAAATGTGAGATCTGCAAGACCATGAACCTGTTTAAAACTTGCAAGCACATAATTGCAATTGCAAGTGTGCATGTTTTTTTCCATATAGACACATCAGTACTTGTATCATCCACCACACATTTTACCAGGTATAAAATGAAAAATCCATTGTCAAACAAACATTTTTACAAAATGTAAAAAAATTAACTTTTATGTTTACGATTTTCCTAGATTCCAAGGACGTATCACATGGCTGGAAGGCAATATGCATACGTAAACTACATGCAGATGATGTTATTCCTAACAAAACCAGTGTTGTTAAGCTTCATGCATGGTCATTTTGGAGAAAACAGTTAAAAGCATACTATCTGTGATTTGACATGAAGCAGGCTCTGGCATACGTATGGGTTAATAAATCTGATATCTTGTGCACGTAAACAACAACTGCAGTTTGTGTGTATGCATACTTCTAAGATGAAATCTATGCAAAGTTTTATACGCGAGGCCCCAGAACTGTCTATGCCATTACATCACAGAAAAAAGTGACAAGAACGTTTCAAACAACTGAGACCACACACCACGGATCAACATCTCATCTCTCCAAACCCGGCAAGCTCTTCAGTGCAAGATATAAATAACCCCCCTCTGCAAAACACTATCCATTTGTGTTTTTCCCAGTGCCTCTGCAGGAGACGGACAAACTCAAGGGCAAACAGAGATAAGGGGACACCACAGGAGCCAGTGAAAGTGAAACTGATCGGATGGCTGCAGCCCATTTGACTACAGGGGCCCTACTGTCACCTTCTGACACAAAGCCAGGAGTGCAATTGTTTTGTTCGCTGGTTCATCAGCTATGCTTGTCAAATTATAGCTTCAGGAAAAACCGTCCATTAGGGGGAGAAAAAGGTTAAAAGTCAGTGAAACTTGGCAAGGAGTGAGTAATGTTTCAGAGAAGGAAGAAACCAAAATATCAAAGAGGAGTATTTTTGAGTAGCATGCATTTCAGTGATGTGAGAACGAAAGCACACCTTGGCTGTAACCTGTGATCCTTGTGGTTTTTAGAAGAATTTGCCCCTAAAGGAAGGGGAAGTTTTTCTGCTCAGAGTGCATGCGGTCTCAAACCACAGACTGTGAAAGTGACAACAATCGTTTTACATTCCACATTAGAGCAGATGATCTTGATAAAAGATCTTCCGCTGTCTCGGATGAAAGCATTCCTGTCAAGTGTAAATAAGCAAATCGTAAAAGACTGCTTATCTCTTCAGCGAAGTAAACTTGCAGTCAAACTGTAACAGACGTTTGTGTTTTGAATATCCTAAGAGGGACTGCCAAACTGATTCTTGAGGGCATTTGAATTATGAACGTTACGTCAATATATCTGTCACAAGTCTTACTAAGCTTTAAATATTCTGGTATAATAAAAGAACCTAACTTGAGACCAAATAGTCATCCAGCCGGGGCCGCCGTTTACTTTAATCACCAAACCACTGGATACGGCCCATACCGCAAGCATAATACAAGCTGAAAAAAGAAAAGAGGCATCAGCTGCAACATAATTTTCTGTGTTCTGCAAGTTTAGCTTAAACAGTTAGACAAAAAAATAAATAAATAAACGTCCAGTAAATTCAAAAGATATCTATTGTTTTCTCTACAGAGGTTTATAGTGAAATGAGAGAAAGTGTAAACAGGTTCAGCTTTACTTTCTCAAGCTTGTCATTACCTCACACTGTGATACGGCTGGTTAAATTTGAATGATTCACACACCAGAAATGGGCAGACAAGCCAAAAATGTCACATACTAAAAACAATTACAGCCCCTCCAGGCACGTTTTGCTGTGGAGACTGATTTCTGTGTCTCAGAGCTGGCAAAAGGGGCACCCTAACCTATGCAAAGAAACATGCTGACTGGGTCTGCATGTCGCACATCAATCAAAACTAGGGGAGTAACGATACGTCGTATCGAATCGAACTGTTCGGTACGAGGCTTTCGGTTCGGTATGCATACGAACCGCACGATTAAAAAAAAAAAAAAAAGAGAATAAACTGTAAAATATAATGTTTTCAGTGCTACACTCAACAAGGCAGCGCAAAAGATGGGACAGGGAACCCGCGTCTGCTCCT
>JAUCMU010000125.1:11584462-11619572 GCA_032275025.1 Enteromius treurensis | reverse complement strand
GCTGTAAAGTGCAATAAGAATACACAAGTGAATAAAAGTTCATTACCAAAGGAATAATCGTCATTATTAATCGTGATCAAAATTTTGAGCAAAATAATCGTGATTATCAACAAACCTTTCCACTGCAGAAAACACAGAAACAGCACCTAAAGTGGCATTTGATGTATTGTGGTATGTTTGATGAAGCTGAAGTGCCATAAATGCATTTACACAGCAAAATTGCAAATACATAAATCATATAAGATTCATGTTTACAATTGTTTTATCCAATAATACTTTTAAACATGAAACAAAACCACCAGTCGGAGGCAGCAAATGACTATTTGAGTCATTTAGTCATTTTTTTCAAATGGCTGATTCATTCAGAAACAACATCTATGAATGGGTTACTGAATCATTGACTTCATCGATTCAACAAAACAGCACAACAGTAGCGGAGAGACACAACAGTTCTGCTGTGGCTTTGATTGGAACTATTTTTATAAGCAAAACTGTCATTATTGTGTCTAAAATGTAAGACTTAATTTTAACTTCTTGTTTACCGAACTACTGTTGTAGGCTATAAAATCAATGTCACAATGCAATCGTGTTGATATTTGGGGAAACACCTTGGTGGTGTAATGTTTCTTACCTAAACCATAGATTATAATTTTCTCGGCAGTAGTATGCTACTTTTATTTATTTATTTTTTTTAGCAAAGAACAGTATGCATTCATAACTTTCTTTGTCCTTTTCACACACTCATTATGCGGACAATTGGCTATTTTCAGTCCCAGCCCAGTCGATCAATGCATCTCTATTCACAATGTCCATCAAAATGTGAATCAACTACAAAAAGATCTATCTATAAAAAAATCTATAATTTTGCAACTCTAGCATTTGACCTGCTTAGTGGCAACGAACATAAATAACCATGCCGAATAAAACGACAGCTTTAGGATCAATCACAAGCTTTTGCAATCCTGTTCTATTGGCAATAAATGAACAAATGCATAATCGGTGAGCAGTACTCCTCATTTGGCTAGCACCCAGAATTTGACCTAATTAATATTCATGAGCCAGGTTGATAAGGTGCCACTGCTGCCTTGCCACAGTTCTAAATGCAGACTGATGAGGACACTGAGCATACACTAATTAACACATGAGATTCTGATCCTGTCCTTGGGCTAAACTTGTTACATTCCTGCAGTGCAAGTGCTGAAGCTGATGTGATGGACACAGAGAACACCGTAATTATACTCCGCTGACAGTTAACTGGACTGACGAGTGATTTACACTCGAGACAGTGAGCTAGCCTATTGATTTTGATCCGTCAGTCACTCCTTACTACCGATCTGAGTGACTTTACATCTGACTGCTTGGAAATGCCTTTCAGATCTAAACCAAATTCTTTAAGACAACACATCAAGCAGCCAAGATATTATTTAAAAATTAATCTTCTGTATTCTGTGCAGGTTTGGGAATGCATTAGTGTGAGTAATGGGATGCCAGAACTCCTTTAATACAGGATAAAGTCAAGTTGCAAAGCTGGTGGCTGTCTGGCGATCTCCACTAGTGTCAGATGGCCATTACTTATTTAAAAGCACAGATCTGCCTCAGAATGAGGGCCTGAGAAAGAAGTGATATCGTTGAGCTGCTTACTACAGCAGCAAAAGTGCTGAGATGTCTGTACCTGTGTAAAGCATGCAAGACGTTTCTTAAAGGAATAGTTCAATCAAAAACTAAACATTCATTGACACATCTTCATGTTTTCCAAATCTGATTCACTTCCTTTTTACAGTGGAATATAAGTTAAGATATTTTGTAGACAGTCAAAGATGACCAAAATGGTTTGGTTGCAAACATTATTCGTCTTTTGTGTTTGACAAACAAAAGTCAAAACAGGTTTCGAACGACATGGGAATGAGTAAATGACTATAGAATTTTCATTTTTGGGTGAACTACAGCTTTAAAGGGTTAGTTCACCCCAAAATGAAAATTCTCTCATTAATTACTCACCCTCATGTCGTTCCAAACCCGTAAGACCTTTGTTGGTCAACAAGGCTGATTACGTCAAATGCGTTCTTAAGTAATCTCCAAAATGGCAGAAGACGTAGCTCAGGGGAAAAGAATGGTTGAGTAATTGATGTTATTTTTGTTATATATTGCAACAGAATAAAAAGAGTATTAACTGAAGTTGAGCCACTGATGTCACATGGACTGTTTTACCTTTGTATTTACTACACTTCTGGATCTGGGACCAGTTCAGTTGTGTTGCTGTCTATGGAAGGCCAGATAGTTCTCAGATTCATCAAAAATATCTTAATTTGTGTTCCGAAGATGAACTAATGTCTTACTGGTTTGGAACAACATGAGGGTGAGTAATTAATGACAGATTTTTCATTTTGGGATAAACTAACACTTTAATCTGTTTAACCCTTTAAGCTGTTTCTCTCATTACAAAGTTTTGAGCAAAACAATATTTAGGAATAAGTTTATGTACAGACTCAGAATGTATTTGTGCTTCAAGGGTATGATTTCAAGGTGAATACAAATAGAGATTATCATGTACCAGTTTTTTAACCAACACATAACAGATGTTTTATCCTACAACATCCTGGTCTGAGGCAGATCTGCAAGCTCTCATGACCCCTCATGTTGAGTCAAACAGTCTGGATTCAAAAGAGTGGAATTTAGACACAAAAGAGGCTTTTTTGACCTCTCTTACCGTTTCAAACTCATGAAACAAAGTGACTAACAACTGACACTCATAGCAATGCAGAGGGATTATAAAGGCCATCTGCTTGGGTCCCAGTCATTCTTTGTTTGGTACAGTGCAACATAAGGCTAGAAGACAAATGCAGAGAGGATGAGACCGTCTACAGTCCCGCAGACAGACTCCTCATGTTCTCTGCCACTAATGAGGATCAGATGAGGAACATGATACACCACAACAGCACACCCACACACACGCACAATAGGAAAAGACCTCCACTTGATGACTGTGGTAGGTAAAGTTCTAAATAATACCTTCAAAATATTGCATGAACTATAAATACTGTAAGGCTATACTGAAATGTATTTTAAATGCAGACATATCGGGACAATTAAGGTATTTAAGGACATTTAAATATAATACTGGATAATACAGAGGTATATTATCTTACGCGTTATTAATAATCATGCAGCATTTGAAGTGAGCTCTGGTTATGAATGGAGAAAGAAAAAAAAAAGAGACTAAATCATCTAAATCAGTCTGTGGTTCAGCCAGAGAACACAAAAGCCATCAGGAGAACCCATCCACCAAAAAGAAAACAAACACCCCCTTTTCTCTCACATAGTTTCCTTTGATTAAAGGACAGAGCGCTATAAACACAGCCATAACGCATGTTAATTTTAGACAGAAGGAACACATTGTTTCTAACCATTTTGGTGTTTAAATACACAAAGTGGAAAATGATAAAACATAAAGCAGACTGTTTAACCGACCAATCAGATTAATTGCTCAGACAGAGCGGCAGGTTGGAGTTCACTTCACAGTTTGCAATGGAAAGTTTATGGGGGCAAAACAGTCAAAACAGACACAAAACTTGAGCACATAAGCAAAGTCCATCATCCTCTGACAACACATCCAGGGAAAAAACCCTCACAGAGGGGACTGCTCTCAGACTGACAATGCTTTTTCCTTACTTAAAGGGATAGCTCACATCCACCCCCCATAATGCGGTTTTAAAGCCTTAAGACTTTTGTTCATCTTGACATACAAATGAAAATGTTTTTAATAAAACCTGGGAGATTTCTGTACCTTCATTTAAAGTTTATTCACCCAGATCATAAAATATATCCACTACTGGAGAGACATGATCACTTTATATGATAAACAGACTTATTTATCCTTTTATTTACACATAAGTAATACTGATCAATGTAAACATGAATATACTAATCAAATCACATCAAATATAGTAATGGGAACCAGGTGAGGTTTGTTCTCGCACACAAAGCAAGTACAGTTAAGCTCATGTAAATGAAAAAATTCAATCGGTTTATGATAGAAATCAATCATGTTTCAATTAAACATCTCTTTATAAACTTAAAGTATTACAGTTTTAGGTGAATCAACTTTCAAAAATGAGAAACAAATCCTTTGGATTTTATCAAAAAGTATTATGCACTTGGAACAAGGCTAAGTAAATGATGACAGACTTTCCATTTTTGGGTGAACTGACCCTGAGAATCCGTCTTGGGCCTTAGTCTAGAAAAATGTCCAGAATGTAGGACAGAAACTGTTAATTAAACATGTGCAAAAAACTATTAGGCACAAATATGCAATTTCCAGTCAAGCTAAAGTCTACAGACTCATGTGCAGACATGACTAATCAACACTGACTGCACTGCATCTGTGACTACCCATAAAAGCACTGTAAATATGTCAGCTAATGGCCTAACCCGAGGAGAAACTACAAGACCAGAGAGTGTGATGTGCGCTCCCAAGAGAAAAGGTTTTATCAATAAGTTGCCAAGCTTGTGAAAAAGCGCCATTCCCACTCAACAACGGGAACAACTGTCTTTTTGAATCTCGCATGATAGTTAACACAAATCATCGTCTGTGAGGTCCGGTTCAGTGGGAATCACAATGAAACGTCTTCCTGCCAAGCAAATGCAACGGTGATCTCAACGGACAGCTGGCTTTAACCCAGTCGACCACAAAGCAAGTGAAAAGAAATCTGAAGACACCTCTGGGGCTTTAAGATGATTGTATCTAAAGAAACAGCCCTTCTAATACAACTATTAAACTTAGGGCTGACGCCAGCACAAAATAAAGCCTTGTCGTGGTTTTCTCATCTATGCTCAGCAGTACAACGGAACAATACAAAAGTGTTCTAACATTTATGAGCGCGCACAATATCTCCCAGTCCTGTGCCAGATATCATCCAGTCAAGGCCGAAGCCTTCAAAACCCTCTCAAAGTATGACAATCATACTCAATATCTGGCAAAATATTAAAGAATGTCTGCAAAACGTATGGTTTGGGTCCCAACGTGAATTTTAGGACAAAGTTCAACCAAATAATAAAAAGAATTGTCATTTACTCTCCCTCCCAAAAACTGTTTTTTAATAAAAGTTGTTGTTTTGGACTCCATTGACATTTTTTAAATTGTCAACCGTATAATAACAAAATATAATCTTTTGTGTTCTCCGGTCTGAATTTTGGGGTAAATTACCCTGTTAAAGTTGGAACTTGAAGTGGGTTTGAAATTCTGGACAATATTTTATCGGGTCACATCCAAATTCTTAAACGTTAAACGTTAAACATTGAGGGGCCCAATTCCGGTTGCAGTCTAAATGAAGGTCAAGCAGCAAATCTCTAGGCTTGTGTGGACTCAGAGAGGGGCCTCTCTAATAACCACCGCTGTATGCCACAGCCTTTCCCTCTCAAAGCCACAGACCACTGCTATGGTGCATCTGGCAGACTGCTTATGGGCCCGGGGTGCAAGCTAATTGGCCACAGGAAGGCACAGAATATCCAATGATGTAGTGCATTTATTCCCAGCTGGACTGGCCCCTGCTGCAGGGCCAAAAGGTGACTTATAAGCACTCTGAAGCCGACATGAACAGTTGTTTCTACAGTAAGGAGAGTAAGGGGGGGTCGTCATGGGCCCCTGAGACAACATCCTTTTGACTCAGGGCTCTAGAGTGCGACCAGTTTCTCAATGGTGCGACTAAAAAAATATCTGTGGGACCAGCTGTTTGAGAGGAAAAAATTGTCTCCCTGTCTCCCTGTGATTCAACAACAGACACACATTAAGGCCGGGACACACAAGCCGACTGAATGTGTTCATTAACTGACAGCAGCTTTTAAATTTGAGCAGAGAGCAGAGCATTTGAATCGCAAAAACACAAAAAATTGATGGGGGAGTGGCTCCGGGGGTAAAAATGACGCATCAGTACAAAAAGTTAGACTTAAAGTCCTGTGACTCTAACCCCATTCTATCAGACTTCCTTCCTGCAGGTCCAACTTGCCAAAATGCCAAAGATCTTTATCGAGAATGCCTTTCAATACAACACACAGGGGTCCAGGTAAACGACTGCAATCAGAAATAAACAACCAGCTTTCAGAGGTTTTTTGCCTCATTAACAAGAATTTACAGTCTCATTGAGAACTTGGAACAAATGTGCTGCGTGTCAAACAAAAGAAAACTATGAAGTTTCCACTCTTGAATACAACTACTAACCCACATGTCTTTCTGAACAGCTAGTGTGGTCTTGACCGGGCTTAACTTTAGCAGGGAGGTCACCACCGTAATACACAGTGCAGAGACACAGCTGGAGAAGTGACAAAAGAACAGGAACTTTTTTTAAAAATGCCTTAAAGGCTGACAAAACATTAGCTATGCGCAAACACTGAACGCTTGCCCAGTGCTTATCTGAATAGTTTGCAGGCCGGTGCAGAATCTGGGATTATTGTAATATGTCAAAACGTCACTGGTGATATGGGGCGTGAAGCTGTAATGAGGGAAGAATATCGGTGCAATTATTAACACAAGTGCCGGTTCATAACAGGACACGACACTCTTCATGCATGAATGAGGCAATTCTTAATAGAACATTTATTCTCCAAACCCACACACATAAATTAAAGTGGAAAAAGAGAAAGAAAAACAGAGAGTTCAGGTATCTGGCGACAATATGTGAGAATGTAGTGTCTTATCGCAGCTCCTAATCCAAATCCCATGCATCAAATTCAGAGCTGACAGAATTCATCCCCCATTCCATGGATATCAAATACTAAAGCCAGTCACTTCCCAACAAAAAGTCAGTCTGATTTAAGAATTTTAAGGCTCTTTTCTTTAATACATCCATATTATTTTTAGGAAAAATAACATCAAGCTGTGATTTTAAGCTTCTGAAATATACAACATAAAAGACAAACCATTCATAGATGAATTTGGCTAAATGTTTATTTTAATGGAATTACACTGCAGACAATGAATAAATCCAGTGCTAGAAAATCCCATACCATAACATAGTGTACAACGGCTAGTCTCTCAATGAAAAAGCATCTTATTAAAACAACACTTAAGCCGTTTAAAACAAAACTGTTTTTTTTTTTTTTGTCTTTGAATATCTAAAAATAGAAAATGGGGGGGGGAAACTCGGAATAATTTACTTTGTAAGGCTTTTAGACCAAAGGCAAGCACTCTATGGTGCAATTTAAAACTGACAGCAGATGTTTTCCAACCAATAAACTTTCAAAAGTGCTAATCATGCATTGTTGTCTCTCTGCAGGTAGAAATGGGTTTTAATTTAAAGGGATAGTTCAGCCAAAACATGCATTCATAGTTCCCTTGTCTATGGAGGGTCAGAAAGCTCTCGAATTTCATTAAACATATCTTTATTTGTGTTCCAAAGACGTATGAAGATCTTTCAGGGTTTTGAATGACATGAGGGTGAGTAATAAAAGAATTTTCATTTTGGGGTGAACTGTTTCTTTAAATAATACACACACAGAAAGTGTCAAATGTTTGAGGCTCCAACACCACACACCAGCACATATCACATCACAGAAATGCTAATCATGAGCTTAGCTGTCACTTCCAATGAGGGCCTTCCACAGATAAATCCTCACCCTGAATCTGACTTGGCAAAACAGCCAGGGAATGTGTAACTGTATCTGATGCTATGGACTGTCAAGAGGTAACATAAAAGTTCTGCGGTCAAACAGACCTCAGAGTTAGCCGTAATTATCACGGTGGGGGTGTGAGGTACCTCAAGAGGGCTGTCAGATTGCACGTCGATGATCTATACTTTGACGACCGCTTTTCGGTTTCCTGCTGATCTGCTAACAAAGAGTTTGTATTTCGTATTCAGAGATGAATCAATCATTTAGAAGGAGCACATCTCCTGTAGCCATTTAATTCTGTCTGCACATGCCTGAGCTGTGTGAAACAGAAACGCTTCAGCCAGAGACAGCGTTCCAAAACTATCACAACCGATTACAGCCCATGAAAACGGGAGGAGACAACGAGAACAGAAAAGAGAGCGAGGAGATTATAAAGGTGAGGTTCAGGGATGGGTGTGCACCACCAGAATGCTTTTAGCAGCCTATACTGTCAATGTAGCATGAACGCTAAAGAAGCGGTGTTTCTGAGAAAAGAGCAAAGACACAGAAAACCTCCATTATATAATCATAAATTACCATATAAACCATTAACCGTTTGATTTAGCTCCATTACATGAATAAGTACTGGTCTCGTGAAGCAAAAACAAGGATGTGGGTTTGGTATGTGTGCAGTTTCTCACAATCAAACAGCGCACGGGAGCACAAACACAAAACCCTATGTGAAAATCTCTACCCCGTTTTCTCAGTCTACGTGCAGCCTGCAAGCAGATGGGTCTGAGTTGTCTGAAAATGCGTGGTCGCCATAGCAACCACTCACACGAGTTGTTCTCTTTTCCGTGAAAAGAAACACGGGGGCAATAGTGCCTTTTCACCTTCCATCTGTCTGGCTAGCTGCCTCCATGCTACCACTATCATCAGTGAAGTGAATTCCTTGAGAAGGAGGGAGGCTCGGTGGCTTACGGAGGTATTTCACAAAGCAATCCACCATCTGCTGACCGCTGCCAGGTTGACAGTTGAAAGGCAGGGGGAGTCTGGCAGGTCTGACCTCCAGACCAAAACAAGACGTGTAATTAAATCAAGCTGATGAAGGCCTTCGACGCACCTGAATACAGAAAGGTCTCCATTACAAAAGCACTGCTGGACCAAGATCACAAATTCATGTGCCGTTTACTAACTTCCAATTTATGGATTTTTTTGCCAAAAAACGGCAATTCATAGGGACCACATCTGTTGATCTCCAAGAATGACAAAAAAAAAACTGAACCGAACACCATAAAATAGTACACAACTGACTTGTGAGATGATTTTTAAGTATTATAAAGCCTCACATTGGGTTTGTCAGTGTAAACGATCAAAATTTAAGGCACAATTCAGATTCAACAACTTGTTAAGTCTGACGCAATAAATGATTCATAAACAACTCAGTGGAGGGGAACAATGTCAGTCAATATGCCAAATTTCCATCTGTTCTTGACACAAAGCTATCATAAGGGCTCAAAAGACTTGTACTACGGGAGTTTTGGAAAATATGAGTCACATGGTCTAATTTTGTGGTGCTTTTTGTGACATATCCTAAAGATGAACAGTTGTGGCCACCATGAGCTTTTGTTGTATGAAAAAGACCTCCCTAAAGATTCTGCTAAATGTGTTTTTCTCATAATGAAGCAGGCCTCATCCAGATTTGAACTGTCACAGGCAATAACAGAATGTTCAATTTTGAGTGAACTTTTTTTTCCGAAGGAAGACACAGGAAAATGGATATTTTATGCACCAGCTAACTTCCTTGGAACTGACAAACTATATTCAACTCGGTCTGGTCCTGACAACATTGCTGGTCATTGCAATTGCAGTTGGGATGGTCGTGGTTAGGGCGGCTACAGGGCCAGGCTCAGTGTGGCCTTGACTGTTCCTCTTTTCATGCAGACATGCAGAGGAGGAAGAAGAAATCACTAAATCTGTGGGCGACCAGAGTGCTCCAGATGTGGGATTCTAGAACATTGCTTAAAAAGCAACAAAAAATATGAAGACAGACACAAGAGACAAAAACAATCAATATCAAACTCTGGCCCCAAATGTGCAATGAATGTCATATATCTGCAAGTCCTTTACAAATTATCCTTACGAGTGCACGTGTGTGTTTTTAGGTTGTGAATCAGTATTCCTGGACACCTATAAATATGTCAGATAACCCGTCTTTTGACAGCTATTAGAGGATAAATCACCAAAATGTATTTTTCTGTGGTCATGTATCTGCTATTTAGAGCGTGGAAAAAGTGAGCCTGGCTGTGGCTTTATGGATCTTGTGTGACCTCCAATTAACACTCTTTTACTGTATAGGAAGCCCCCTTTTTTCTTTTTCTTTTTTTACCTGTTTTACAACTGGGCGTTAAAGGGGACAACCCAGCCAAGAGGAAAACAGATGTCATTGTCTTAAAAGCTCAATTTTTCTACTATCATTAGTCAGTCAGTGACACAAAGATATGTACTGTAAGCTGGACAGAGAGGGAGAATTGCATTTGAGGCCCTTTATAAGATAAATAAACTATGTGTTATACCAGAAAAGAATATGTAATTCAAAACATCCACTCCTCAAAAGTCAACACTTGAGCTGCTTTGACTCATTGGCTTACATTTAAGACTGTAACACGTTATAGAGAATGAATGGCTCTGGATTGCAGAGGAAGTGGACTTTGTTCCAAATAGTGCAACTCTAAATTTCAATTTTAACCTTTTGTTATCGCTCACTTGTTTACATCAATGTCATATAAGCAATGCTTATATGAAGTCTTATATAAAGCCGTAATAGAAAGGCTAACAACAATAAAACCTCCATAAACTTACCGTTTTATCCTTCATAACAGTTCTTATTCACACAGGATATAGTAACTATGTTTCCAACGACGTGACTCAACGCAACAAGATACTATTTGTAACAGCAACACATCAGCTTCAAGGTAAACATCGTAGCAATTCACGGGTAAACTGAATATTTGGGAAGTTTGGCGTGTGCAAAACGACGTCTGCTTGCACATTTCTGTCGTGTTGAATGTCACTCGACACCGCTGTTCGGATAATTCACAACAATACATCTGCAACCATGCCGTGATCCATTAGTACATGCACATACCTGAACAATATAAGAAAGAACATGGAAGAAAATCCTGCAGCGTTTTGCAGATCCCTGCTTTTCCGATACAATTCCCGAGTTCAAATCTGCCGTGGATGTTCCAACAGGAATTTTCCCACCGAAGGGAAGAGCAATGTGAGCAAAGGATGGAAGGGGAGGGATAACCGAACGGAACGGAGGCGGCGCCTTCACCGTCACCAAACTTCCAGCCTGGAAGCTTATTGTCAACACCAATATGCAATGGACTGTTTTGTGCCTAAATGTGTGAGATAAATAGAAGTGTCGTAAAGAAATAGTATACGGTTACTACAGTTCATGTCGAAATACTATAGTTACTACAGTTAAAAAAAAAGAATATAGTTAACCCTGTAAAGCCTAACAGAAATACCTATTATAATGTCAACATAGTATATTTCATAAATGCTTTAGTTACGACAATGAATTATACAAAAACAAAAATAAATAATATTATTAAGACTGTAAAGCCTGACACAGTCTACTGTATGAAGTAAAAAAAATATTGAAAATAGCTTATTAAAACAAAAACAAATTAGCATATGTTGAGAAAAAAACACACATCAGTGTTATTCAGAGACCCAAAGATATATATATATATATATGTATATTGTATATATGTGTGTGTGTGTGTGTGTGTGTGTGTGTGTGTGTGTGTGTTGATAGAAGCAATGTAAATGGTAGTTGTTTTTATTATATTATGTATTTGGCAGACACTTTACAATGTAATCAAAGTATGCATTTTGTCTATTTGTCCATTCTTTCAATACAATAAAAAATGTAACAGAGAGAGAAAGCCCAGACATATTTTCTCACTTCATCCTGCAAAAAAAAAAAAAAAAGTAGCTTCTGCACCACAAACATAAATACCATTTCCAAAGCAAAGGTTTGGATCTGATTGACTGTGGCAGTGTAGATTACCCGTGAACAAACAGCAGATAGGGCCTTCTGCCAAAGCAGCTGCATCTTTCTCATCGTCCTATCATCGTCATGAGGGGCTGCCTCTATTCTGAAAATCACCCCCTACTGGATATGGTGCAAAACAGAAGGGGTGTAAAGAGTATTGTTATTGGTAGCAGTGGGAGAGTCTGTCAGTGAGACTGGATTCATTTAGAGCGAGTCACTAGAGAATGGGCGAAATATAAATTGCAGTTTTGCAGAAAGTTTTGAAGCAAAAAATAAAGAGGGTAAAGCAATTAAAGCATTTATTGAACAGTCAGTACACATACATACACAAAAAAGTGCCTGTTACCATGCAATAAGTACTTGTTGGGTATCAACATGTTAATTGACAAAATATTGAATTTATTGTTGTAAGCATTACAAGCAAAAAACTTTCTGAAAATAACGTAAAAGTCCTCTAGAGGGAGCCATATCCCATGTTATTGTAGAATGACCACAACATCATAACCAGCATGTAAACCAATTTAAAATGTATTTAAAATCAGGCTTGAAGTAAACTAAATTAAGAAACTGCAAAAAAAGCAATAATTATATACCATGTTATTTATTAGTAACTACTTATTCATCAGAAATGATTCCAACAAGTTTTAGCCTAAATCAATACACTATTACATTTCAAAATGATTGTTTAAACAGAAAAAGCATTTTTCTCTCGTCCCTATGGATGAAGATTTGTCAGATCATCCTTCTGGGATTAATGTTTTCTTCCTGTAAATGGTTCATCAGAACACACCCATCCTCTACACAACATGGACCACCTCCCACTGCTGGAAAGGAATGACCTTATTTTTCCTTATGTGCTCTTCAGACTGAAAATACTATAAAGCAGGGACACATAAAAAATATATTACACCTGTACTCCACCTAGCAACTGTGTCCCAAAATACACAAGTTTCACACACTCCTCTCTCCATCCAAAGAAGATTAATGTCCCTTTAATGGAACACAAGATGGGTTCATTCTCACAGCCAGGAAATTTTACTTCTCTGTGTCTTTAACCAAACCATGGAAGAACGGACAGAGGGAGAGAGAGAGAGAGAGCGAAAGCAGGGCACAGGCCAGTTTTCACTGCTTTGAGATGATTTAGAATTGTTTTTTCATATTACCGCATTGAAACAGTAGGCCAATCAACCATTTTATCATTTTCACCCTGCTACGTGAAATATGGCTTCCATCTTTGAATTCTTGATTACCTAGTCATACTTTAATATTTATCTCTTCTGTTGGGTTTCTACTTGTAAGGAGATAGGTTTGGGTTAGTTTTATATGTGTCTAGTTTGACTGTTGCTGTGCTATTAATACTTTAGTTAGCTGTGGTCTGAGACTAGGGTTAGTGGTCTAACAGACCTGAGAGAGTTGGCTTGCAGTGTTTAAAGCATCTGTTTCTCACAGTCGATGAAGAGGAAACGTGTCCTCTGTATCATATCTCTATCATATCATCATCTCTAATCTGCTTTAATTTATCAGTAGAACATTTATTTCCAAGCAACCGTCCTTGTCTTTGTCTCTGTTTTTGTTGTTAGCTGGATTGAACAGATGAGTGAGACAAGACATTAGTGATGCACATCAGCAGATGTCAAACAAGTGAGTAGACATTGAGTAGACATCAATGTGCACACATTTTGTTTCAAGGCATTTATTAAAATCCACACATATAGTCATCCAGATATGGCCTACTCTGTAAGGCATTTGTATGAATAACATCACTAATAAATAACTGAAACAAGTAATACTGTATCTGGTGTCATACATGACAAACTGATACATTTTAATGAGAGATGAGTATGCATGTGTTCTTGTTTATGCAGGAATATGTTACTTTATGTGGCCTATGACTGCGAGACTTTACTGCAAGAATTATCCGTTTCTGACAGAGTACAGCCTTTATGAGATCTTTTATGCTTCAAATGAAATTCTTTTTGTATTAGGGCCTGAGCCCCGGTGGCACAGATCCGTCTTTTTAAATAACATGAGAAAAATGTATCTTAATTCTTTAGTTACAAATAGCATGAGAGAGGTTTATCTTAGAGCTTTTTGTTTTTTACATATTTCTGGCACACCGTAGGACACATTGATACGTCAGCTACCAACATACAAAAAGTCCCCAGGTACAAAATCTGAAACCCAGCAGGAAGTCTGTTTTGAATTTTTTCTAAAAGGTTTGTGCCGTTTTTTTTTTTTTCATTTTCAGGCTTTGTATTTAAACAAACTCTTCCTAGAGATTTACGTCAATCAGTACCAAAGTTGCTCAGTGTAAAGCCCATTGCAACGTTAAAGTGCGAAGATCTTGAGTTTTTGTTGAAGGGCATGTCTGTAGCAGCCTGACAAACTTTAATGTTCGCCATGAATCAGGAAGTTATTACAATTTAGTCATACAATGTCTGATCTGCCCCAAACTTGACATATTTGATAAGACTGCTGCGCTAAACAAATGCCCATGCCCATAATCAGTTATAGTCATAGCACCACCTGCTGGCAGCAGGAAGTGACATGTTTTAATCTGTAACTGTAACTACTAATTAATAACATCAACATTATTAATTTTGATTTAGTCCTAGACTTTTGTGATTAGAGTTAAATTGCTAAATTTAACATCACAAAAGCTTTACTTTTCGTTAAAGCACATGTGGCATGACAAATTTGTTTTGCCATGGAAAAAGAAGCTCAGCCATACAATTACAATGTCTGATCTTCCCCAAACTACACAACCAATAAGAGTCCTGTTCTGAACACATCTAAAGGTCAATATTCAGTTATAACCAAATGATGCCACCTGATGATGACAGGATATTTCTTGCTAAACATTAACTAAACATGCAGTGTTCAATGAATCTGCAACAAACTTTCATGTTTGATGAAAGTGCTTGATAAAAGGGCCTGAAGACATCTACATGTCAATTTACAGTTATAGTGAGAGGACCACCAGCTGTCAGCAGGAAGTTTTGGCACATATAAATGAATTTGACATAGTCCTCTAATATTTACCACTTTACTTTTCACTGGTCTCCTAAAGTAACTAGGTGGAGGTGAGCCTGGGTGCGAGGGCCCTTTCAACGCTTTGGTACTAACATTTATATAAGAAACCCTTGTGTCTATTAATAACTGTCTTTGAGCATGTTTTCATCTCTCTTTAGCTGAATTCACTGTTATTTTCAAGCACCATTTATGATGCAAAATCCAAAGACTGGAAGAATGTGGATTATCACCTGTCTTTTGTTCACTTTGGTTCTAGGTAAGAAAGTGTTTCTAAAGATTTTAATTCAAGGGTAGAATTAAATATAATTAAAGGATGTTAGCAAGATAAAATATAGGCCTAATCAAATGTAAAAGCAAGTTTGAAGTTTTTTATTTTATTTTATTTATTGTTTGTCATGAATTCATTTTTCCCATATGTTGTGCTTGTCCATGTAGCAACAGTAACAACATGAATTTGGATTGTTTGTTGTTGTTAATTTAAATGTTTTTAAACAAACGTTGCATTTATATATATATATATATATATATATATATATATAAACCATGATCACAACATAAAAAAGGCACAAATGCCTTGATTGATTAAAATTATTTTTAAATGATTTAAAAAAATTTATCTAAAATAGGTTTAAGACAGTTAAAAACCGAAAGCTATCAGTTCGGACGAAGCACAGTGCTCATTCAGTAAATGCCCAGCTAAACAGATGAGTTTTGAGTCTAATGTTCGTAGCTAATGTTTTAGAACATTTGATCTCTTCTAGAAGCTGGTTCCAACTGCAGGCAGCATAATAACTAAAAGCGGATTCCCCTTGTTTTGTGTGAACCCTTGGTATTTCTAACTGACTCAATCATCTGCATAGCTGTGATATGCAATTTGGTTCTTTCTCATTAATTGACTTAGTGGGAGCATATACAGGCTGAACAAGAGCGGCGCAAGGACTGACCCTTGTGGGACTCCACATGTCATTGACGTCCACTTGGACTTATGACATAAGTTTGATTAAAATGTGTAAAAAAAATGAATGCGTTATTTTTGTGTAATTAATTAATCTAAATTAACTTGTTAAAGTCCCGCCCCTAATATATATATAATTATATATTTTTTTTTACTATATTTTGTTCAGCAATGGAGAGCGACATAGACTTTAAGATGTGTGGAACATGGCACCATGACAACGCACAGCAAAATCTGACATATGATTTGAAAACAGGCTGTGAGACAATTGAGATTTCAGCCAATGAGAGTACACTGTCAATTCGGGGCAGGATCACAGCCAATTGCACAAAAGCTTCATCCATTCCTTTAATATCAAACCTTCATCAAAATCAAAGTCATTTCTGCGTGTTCTGGGAGCCGCTGCTGGACCTGCTGATAGTGGAGGTGAATGAAAAGAATCACACTCTGTGTCAATCATATGGCCTTCGAGGAACGTGTTGCACTGACCTCTCGTATTATGGTCAAGAAAATGCCTCTCTGTATGGTATTGTGGATGGCAGCATCCGCGGTGATATCATCAGACAAGATATCACTAAAAAATATATATTTCGAGGAGATTCAATCAACTGCAGTAAGAACATTTAGTGCAATATTTAACAATTTATTATCTAATTTAAAAAAAGTTACACTGACTGAGCTCACTTACGAGTTCAGCATTTCTTAATTAGTTTTAGTTTCACATTTTTCTTCTGTTTTGACACTTACAGAGAAGGAGTTCTGTGATGAGGCAAGTCAGAAGCCCAATGGAGCGAACATGTGAGAAAATCATCATTTTATTTTAGCTTGATAGTTTCACTATTACTTTAGATTGTTGTGAACTGATGTGGTCTATCATGCAGATAGCAAGAAGTGATGTTGTGCATGCCTGTAAGAGCACAATCAGGACGAGCCTAACTATGAGTGAAAAACAGAGGTTGAGCCGCAAACAGGAAACTGAACTGCGATGGCTTTCTAACTTATGCTCACTTTTTAATGCATGGACTGCTGAGTGTATTGTTGAATTTTAAATACATTACACATCTTCAATATTTTATTTATTGTATATAGATCCCATTTATTGTGCAAGTTTATTTCATATTCTGAGACATCTTAATTAAATGCATAAGCTATTTAATGCAGAAATGGGTGGGGTCCATGTAATGTGGTTACAAAAGTGTTTACTGTGGTTTTAATTACAACCATAATGTGTAGACACCCTCCACAACCCTCCAAAATACTATGAATAAGCTTTGATTCTTAAAATAAAAAAGGTAGTGGTATTGTGGTACAGATGCAGTGTGTGTCTTAACTCTAGTTTATATGACGTATGCTCATGCATTTCTTGAGTAGAAAGAATGATTCAGGATTTTAAGTTTGGTTTTTGTTACATACAGTTATATACAGAATACAACTGTGAAATGTAAACCTGGTCACCGAGTCAGGCTGTGAGTTAAATATATAAATATTAGAAAGTATGCTTTATACTTTTTAAAAATATATGTGTGAAAGTGTAAGAATACCTTTTTCATAAGAACTTCTATGCAAGGGTTGATCATGTCTAAAAGCAGGTGTGTGTGTGTGTGTGTGTGTGTGTGTGTGTGTATGTTTGTGTGTGTGTGTGTGTGTGTGTTTGCAGGATAGAGAAAGTATTGATGAAATCCAATAAAACAGGCCATGAGGATCTACCTTGTGCTCAGAGCACAATCATTGAGATGGAGGAGGGATTCACAGGACTCAGTTTCACTCTGCCAGTAAATATCATTGACCTGTTACAAGCACAAAGTGTGACAGTCTCTTTCTAGCATATGAATAAACATATGTGTCATTCCAGGCCCCTCGCACTGTATCACCAAACATGATACCCTCCGTTTATCTTCCCTCCTCTCTGAAATCCAAATCAAGGAGCACATCCAAAGTGGTGTGTACTAACTACAAGAAAAATACCTTATTCCTTGACCACACGGTAAGACAAGATTTGTCAAGCAGACATAAATGGTGTGAACAGTTTATCTTCCAATTATCCAATTAACATACACAGCAATGTATGACACAACAGTATTTGTGTTGTGCAGAGTGCATCATCTGATGCAGTTCTTCTGGATGGCATAGTTGGGCTCTCTGTGGAGAATGAGATCATCAAAAACCTCCCAGAACCTGTCAGAATCAGGTTTCGTCACTCTGCTCTCCCAGTAAGTCTTTTTGTGCATGTTGAATATTTTTTAAATACTTTTTATAAGTTATACCATATTTGTTGATGATAAACAGCTATTCATAAGCTTAGCAACACCTATAGCACACA
The DNA here is from genome assembly GCA_032275025.1 of Enteromius treurensis. Taxonomy (NCBI): domain Eukaryota; kingdom Metazoa; phylum Chordata; class Actinopteri; order Cypriniformes; family Cyprinidae; genus Enteromius; species Enteromius treurensis. The sequence continues at coordinate 11,601,614 of JAUCMU010000125.1, read as the reverse complement.
TCATTTTCCACCCAGTAGACTAAATGTCTGCCATTTCCTTAACACTGAAAACCACATGACAAGGCTGGTGAGGTGAAGGCAGATAAACATCAAACTGCTGATGTTGTTTTTAGCATCAAAATGACTATTGATATTTTATTTAACAGATTAACTATTCTAGAAGATGTGTTTCATGGGACACAGGAAAAGGTGCTCATCAACAATAATCAACAGTCAGTATTAGACATTAAGCAAATGTTTCAATGCTAGCTGAAACACAATTATGTTATGCTTCTGTAGATATTGAAGTGACCTGGAGAGATGATGGCTGTAAAACTGATACAATCAACGACACAGAGACAGAATGTTGCTGTTATCACCTCACATGCAGTTACTTCGGCATTCTTGTGGTGAGTAGCAGGTTACCAAGAAATTGACGTGTTTTTCACTGAGAGACAGATTTTACGAATATTTTTCATTCTTCCTTTTATGTCCCAGTGGGACAGTGTGATTACTGACTACACCATACAAACGTAATGATACTGTACACACCTTGTCTCTTTTTATTCATGTCTTCAGCAAATGACAGAGAAGGCTCCAGTTCGCCATCTACAGGCTCTGGCGTACATCACCGCTGTGGCCTGTGCCTTGTCCTTAGTTAGCTGTTTGGTTCTCTTCTGTTGTCTCTGTAAACGCAGGTAAGGACATACAGTAAGTGACTAACGTGGGATGCTTATTTTATGTCAGTTGTGAAACTGCCCTCCCTTTTATTTCTTTAACTTGTTTTATCTCTATTTGTTTTTCCTGTACTTCAGAAAAGGGAGGGACCAGTCTTTACTGGTGCATCGTGGTCTGGTGGTGGCAATATATTTGTTTCGCCTGTGCTTCCGTCTCACCAGCACACTGGCAAATACTGGAAATGAAACCGTTTGTAAGATAACGGGAACGCTTTTGCATTATTTTCTGCTCAGCACCCTCTGCTGGATGAGTGTGGAAATGTTTCACACGTTCTTTATAGTTGGCTCTGTATCAAGCTCAAATCTTCCTTCATGGGTATATTATTTGGCAGGCTTTGGTGAGTTATTGAAAACAAAAATTGTTCTGTACTCAGAACCCATTTAAAAATGGCTATATTAAAAAAAATCAATTTAATTTGTTCTTTCAGGTATTCCAGCCTTCCTTGTTGTTAGATTGCTTTCTATAGGTGATATTTATGGCTTAAGGAAAATTATGCAAAGTGAAGATGTCACCAGTCTATATTCTGCGTAAGTAGATTTAGTTTGTATCATGCAACTGTGCAGTATGCAATATATATATATCGCTATTTTTTTCTCACTTAGGTGCTGGATTTTGGATTCTGACAAAAGCAGATTGGCTCATTACATCATTTTTATTGGCTTAGTGGCAGTCGTAGTGAGCTCTGGTGCAGTCATGCTTTTCTATGTGGCTACAAAGATACATAACCGACCTGAGTGGAGGAAGAACCGCATGGCTTTTTTCAGTATCTGGGGTCTCACTTGTCTGTTTGGCACAACATGGGGCCTAGGTCTCTTTGGTTTTGACCCTCTCTCAGAGGCCATCCTCTTGCCTTTCAGTTCCTGTCTTGGTGAGATTTTTAACGTTGTTGATACTACACTTTTGCTACTTTTAATAATATACAATCATTACTAAAATCCTGGCCTTGTCAATGCATTTGTGTCAGTTTGTATAATATAATCTATAACAGCACCAGTATATTTTTCTTTATTTTCAGAAAGCATGCATGTACAGTAATCCATTGGGTTCCTGTTAGATGTAGACAATGCATGCAGACAGTTTGTGATCATTCTCAAGTATTAATTATAGTATACTAATAATTAATATTTCTGTATCCAAACAGGAGTTATTTATGTGCTACGATACTATGCCCTTGAACGGATAAAAAAGAGATGTGAATTGAGTTCAGATGTGGGCAGTAGAGGATCTATTATGTTACAGTGCAGAGATGATAACAGTGTTTTATAAGTGAGTGTTTTATAAACGGACATATATTAAAATAAATTAATAAATACAAATTTGGTGTACTGCTTGGCCTGCTCTCATTCTGTAGGTCATAATATTGAATGTTTTTCACATCAGATATTGTTTCATAACTCTGTTTAGATATGCTGTGTTTCTTTCATTTTATTCTTTGTATGAATGTAACATTATTAAGCAAGCCTTGTTTTTCAGCAGTATTTTTGTTCAAGTTTATACATTTGGAGACATAATTAGGGTATTTAATGTCGAAATCACAATAGAATACAACAAATGCCTTATACATGTTTCTATTATAACATATCATTATTACTCTGGCCCATATGCCTACATTTTCATTCTGTTGATTTGTTTAAACAAATAAAGCTGAAAATTCCATTGACTTTGGAGTGTGCTTGGAATTTGATTGTGTGTGTGTTTAATCAGTTATTTAGTAAATTCGTTTAAAAGCTGATTAAAGGAATAATTCACCCAAAAAGGAAAATTCTGTCATTATTTACGCACCCTCAAGTAGTTGCAAATCTGTATGAATTTCTTTGTTCTGCCAAACACAAAGGAAGATATTTTCAGGCTGTTTTGGGTCACCATTGACTTTTTTTTCCTACTATGGAAGTCAATAGTGATCCAAAACAGTTCATGTTGAAATCAGATTTTTTTAGACTGGTAATAGTGACCTCTAACTACTTCAAGTAGTGAGGCATGTAACAAAATCCAAAGTAATGTGGCCTGTCAGGATATTATGTGTTTCTCTGCATGCTCAAGGGAGGTGAACTGGAATTTTTCATTTAATGTTTACCAAAAAACTTGACTCATTTATCTGCTATCTTTTCACTTGTGTTTCCTTCCTTCCTGCTAAGTATTTAAACTGCTTCAGTAAACACAGTTTAAATACATGGGTAGGACAGAACTGGACATTTGATAGTAGTTACATAATTCTTAAAGCTGTAGAACATTTCACCCAATCTGTGTCATCAAGGGCTTCAGAACAGAATTTCTTCTGCGGTTTTGTGTTGACAATGTAAATTTGCTGATGTGTAGTCAAAGGTTATTTTTCATTTCTTTTATGCAGTAGACTTGCAGTCATTAAATCAGATTGAGGCAATCCTGGCAACCTTTCGCTCTAAGCTATTAATAGACCAGAATAATTCCACACTTACAGCAGTGACAGCACCAGAATTGACCACAAACCCCATGGGACCAGCTTTAAGTAGAATGTGACTAGTCAATCAAATAACCATGGTGACAGTAGAATGCTCATTTCCCACACGCAATCACAAGACGACAACAGCTGATTCAGTCTTTGAATGAATCTTAATAATGCGGGGGTGAGGGTCCATCTGTTTTGGGGGGATGTTGATGGTAAATCCAAACGTCAGTTGACTAGCTAAACGACTGCTGACCATAAACTGCAGAGTTGCAGACATCATGCGATCGCTGGTGCTGCTGAGCAGACACCACAATGACATACAAAACCTCCTGACTTACCACAGCAGGATAACGGACAGAGAAAAGAAACAGAAAGCTAGAATAGGTAAATGAGAAAAGCAGAAATAGGGAAAAAACCATAGACCAAAATATAGCACAACGCTTTAGCCTCATTAGTGTTGTGTGTCAGTGGCGGGGAGTGAATACAGTTTTAAATGACATAATTATATGTATGTACATTTTATTATTGAAATATGTAATCATTTACATAATTTTGTTGTAGACCTAAAAGAATTATAGAGAAAAATAGAGAATTAAACTGAATTTATTTTTAGAGAAGATAAACCCATATGTTCATATGTTTACTTTAATAATATTTCAGAAGAAAAAATATGCTATGGACAATAATAATGACAGTTCAACTGGCTCACACTCTTATTTACACACAACTAATCAAATAGTACAGTATACATATAGTCTAGTCTACTCAAACACATTCTGAACAAGCAAGTAGAATATTAAAGCGTGTTCGTGTTTGTTTAAGCAAAACAGCCTCCTGTTCAGAACAGGAACATGGATGTTAATGAGTCCACAAAGGTTCTTCTATATGACATCGGGAAACACCTTTATTTTTAAGAGTGTAGAACAAGTGAGTAGTGTTATGTCCCGACACCTTAAAGTTGTTTCCCATTATTCAGTTCAGAAGCATTTTTGGGTGTGCTTAAACCTGTTTTGATTTTTGCGTCTGTGTTTATCTATGAGTGTAAAACTCTTTCATGCTGGTACCCTTAATCTCTCTTTATAAACATTAGTTTGGAGTTCCCCATGGCCTGTGAGATCACCATGGATTTACACAGCGGGAGTCAGCGCTACTTCACGACGGTTGAGAAAGGCAACAAAAGAGCAGAACCACTGCCATTGTTGGCTATATAGCCTACCATCTGCACTAGCTGCCATCTGGTTCGTGTTGCTATAGTCTAAGCCAAAATATAAGTAAGTAACTTTATAGAATGACTTGATGCACCAAAAATATTTGTCTATGAGTGTGCATGAGCAGGAGAATATCTCTTTGAGGTACGAATGCACTGCTGTATTGCTCGGAGGCAGAGCCTTGGTGTGAAAAATGCTGTGAATACATTAGCGGAGGCCCCTAATGCTGTCGTAAAGCAGTTGTCTGTACAGCATTGGTGCTGTTGTGACCTTAAACTCCAATAAAACTGACAGCTTTCTAAACAAGATGTATAGTACGATGCTTAACTGAAAGGCTAGGAACAGTGTGAACAACAGTGTGAAAAGTCTCCTCTTTTTTTCATCCTGCGTACAAGTTCAGACATAAAAGCTGCAGTGGCAATCTGAAACCTCACTGAAAGGAGTTTATGTCCTCTTGGGGAACAAGTTACACATTGTCTTTAGCTTAACCATGCATGTTAAACAGCGAAAGGGAAATTCTTAGTTATTTTCAAGACGTGGTGACCAGTTTACAGGTTTTAGTCATACATAAATACAAAATTTGGAATTAAACCCAAGTAATCTATGACTAATAAGGGTCAGGGGATTTTTTTTGTTAATTTTACATTTTAATGTTACACTTTATCAAGATGTCTACGTCTAAGAATTATAATATTGATGGTATTAAATCAAATCTTTTAACCACAAACTGCAGAAATGTTTTTTTATGCATCAAATTTCAGAAACATTATGTGACACTGAAGACTTTTTTTTTTTTTTACGAAAAAGAGGATCCTGATAGAATGTTATTACATTTAAAATATACTGAATTAGAAAACACTTCTTTTGCAATAATATTTCACAATATTTTTACTGTAGTTTTTAACAGTTTTGCAGCCTTGGTGAACCTAAGAGGCTTCTTTCTAATACACCTTCAAACTTTTCTACAGAATGTATGTGATATGAAAAAAACTCAATATTTGTTATAGATAATAGCATATATGTGCTTTCTGCTGTATTTCTGCGAAGGGATATCACTGGCCTATAAATCACCGCAGCAATAAGATATGTATTAAACAAAATCAAACATGCCGTGTAAATGTCTGACTCTTTATTTATGGTCTTTCGACATCAGTCTTCTGGAGAAACAGAAAAGCCTTTGTCAAACCTTGGCTTTTATAAACGCTGTGGAAACAGCAGCTGAGAGCACAGGAAGCCAGGTGCTCTAACTGATCATCAGACAGCACACACACACACACACACAGACAGCACTCCCTCTCTTACATGCCCACTACCTAATCTTATCAGTATCCTGGACATTATGGCTTTATTGTTGGGATTAACTTTTAACGAATTCGAGGCAGCAGAGGTTGCCCTTGAAAAGGACACGTTGATTGCAAATACTGAGAAAATACTTGCACAAATACTTTGCATTAAGGTCATTTTTCTTAGCTATTTTTTTTTTTTTGTAGGCTATATTTCATGCAAAAATAAAACCTGACTATGCAAACTCAAACTCAGCCTACCCAGCCTATGTTGTAGCCTACCTGGCCGACCGTTTCTATGATGTAAGCTTGCTTTTAGTTTTATTTCTGTTCCATTATATTTTTACACCAGTTTATAAACTATTCGTTTGACAGCAGTCATCATGCCGTCATGTATCTGCCTCAGGTAGTGGAGTGTTATCTCGTAATAGTAAAGGCTACCTCCACTTTCAGTATTATGACTTAATGATAATGAGACAAGAGCGCGTTCAGTTCAGTGTTCACACGCTCTGAGTCACTGCGCGCGTAGTCTGTGAGTGCCAAGTCACTCGCGTTTATCGCTCTTCCCCTCGTTTTATATTACGCGTGTATTGACAGGTTCTGTCTGTCTCATCGGGAACATTACCGCAAAGTAAACAGCAACCGTTCACGCGACCTTTTTCCGAGTCCCTCGAGTGTTTTGTGTACAAAAGGCTGATAGCAAGTGTTCTGCGTTCGTCTATGAAGGGTAAGCCAATTTCTTTATGTGTTTGCGAATTTTTTCCATGATAAGATGTCACTGATCACTCGTTAGAAAGGCGTTAAGAGTGTAAATTGTATGTTTTCACACATTTGGACCTGGAATATCTTATACTGGTAGCACAATGTGCGCGTGAATATCACTTGGAAAGAATTTAAAGAGGTCTGACTACATGTATATGTTTTAAAACCAATTGGAAAATATGAACCGAAATGTTGGTGAATAGCATTATCCCTCAAAGTGAAAAAAAAACACTTTGTATGGGGCAAGTTGTCACAGTAATTACAAAAAAGTACTTCTTGATAGCTTTTCCAAACTGTGACAACTTGCCCCGGTGTGATATTCATGAAGAAATATATTTTTCTGTCCTTTCCTTTTTTAGTGGATGGTGTAGTAGGGTTTCATTGTGTTCACTTGTTTCAAATTGAAATTTTAGTTTGAAGGATTTATTTCACACACACACACAAAATAGTTTTTTAAAGCAATATATGAATCCACTGAACATTTATTAAAACCTTAGGTGTAGCTCTTGTGACTGCTAGCCCTGTTCTCTACTTATTATTTTGTATTGTCATAAATGGGCTGGGTTTTTGCATTTGTGTTAATAGAAGAAGCTATAAAAAGGCTAAAATATGCTAAAATTATGTCAACTTAACCGTGAAAATGCGCTTCATGTAGCACACTTACACATAACATGCAATAACCTTTATTAGGATTAGATTTAAGCAGCACTCACTTACTAACCTTTACTATAGACATGCAGTTTGATTGTATTTACATGCATTTCACTATATTTTCACATGGTTTTTAACATTTTACGCTGGCTGCCAAAATATATGAGACAAGAAGCTCCTTGGGGAAATTGGAGCGCAGGTGGAGGAGCCTAAGCCGCATATTTACTCTGAGGCTATGGACGAATCAAAGACATGCTGAGACTGTGGGCTTCAGTGAAACCCTCAACAATCCTGTAACCCCCCACCCCCTCAGTCAGTTCACCTCAATAGAAAGGAATTCTTCCGCCTTCTATATAACTGACTGAGAAGATGGAGCCTTTGCCTTCTATTGACATGCTTTATTTTTCCTTTTTAGAGGGCGCAGTGCAAATGCAAACCGGACTGCAATTTTCTTAAATAACTGGTAGCTAATAAACATATAACCACCAGTTATAACCGCAGATGGGGTGACTTATTGACTATTTAATTGCAGTCTGACATGTTTTCTTTTTAACTTCTCTTCGTGTCTTGTAATATATGTTGGTTTTCCTGTCTGAACCACCATGCTTGATCTGCGCAACTAAACGTCAACGCGTTTTTTGCTGTAATGCAACAATGTGGTCGCCACTGAACTGCTGAGAGACCTTTACCCTCAGTCCCTGCTACTTGTCAGTTTAGCTTAGAATGAAGCGAGTTGAAAGGCCTCTCACTTTTTTGTCTGGCAATGATGTCACAAAGGAAAAGCACAATAGATTGACCTAGTTGATCTCAAAGTTCACATTCTTGTGCTGTGCGGGCTGTTAGCTTTGCTAGACACAACACTGGTCCTGCAAATGCAAGTCTTCTGTGGTTTGTCTCTCCTGAGATGTAGGTAGGACTTCAAAACATGTTGAATCTCATGTTGAGATGTTATCAGCGCAAGAGAAAATTAGGTAGCAGAAGCAGAGGCTTAAACGTTTGCAACTCAGTTTTCCACACAGTCATTATAGTTAAAAGAGGAAGTGTTAGGCTGTATGTTTGTGTGAGGTTCGTTTTTTTTATTGCTGTAGGGTGGGAAATAACATAGTATGGGCGAGAGAATGTTATGTATTTGAGCAAAAATTCCTTTATGTGCACAGTTTATAACTGGCAACGCGCCTCCTTTGAATAAATAGACTTCACCAGCTTCATTTCAGTGGTGCTTGGAGAGAAAAGGGACATTCTTTGACTGCTGTGAGGTCCACATAGCTGGAACAATGGCAGAGGGAGAGAGGGCCAGAAAGGGCGGAGGCATAGACGCACCCTTCTCAGACAGCATGGAGGAACTAGGTACTCTCAGTGGTAATCGGTAGCCTGCTCTGTTATAAACCCATTTAGCCATTATCTTTATAGCACAAAGACACGATTTCTGCATTCTATTTTTGTGTTTCCAATTTCAGTAAAGGACAGCTACATACTGTTAAATGTGTAATTTTTGGAATTAAAAAATGATCTTATTATTGGCATTGGAAAAATGTCAAGTGGCGTTCCCAGAATTCTCTGTGTGGCAGCTCAGATTAGATAGCTTATCATTGTAATAATTCTATTTTTTCTTTGTTTATTTTCTTTCTTATCCGTTTCATACATATGGATTTTCCATTTTTTACATTTTACCATTTTGTTATATATTTGTCTTCTTTTCATTGCTTGTGTTTTGGTTTATTGTTGACAAAAAACTTTGAATTGCATTGGATGTTTAAAAGGTGCTATACAGTAAATAAAAAGTTTGATTGAACGATAGTGTGCCTCATCCGCATTGTAAGAACATGTTGTTGGGGCCTGGTAGTATCCGGTGACCAGTGTGGGTGGAAAAACTATGAAACCAAATGAATAACCACAACATAGGCAAGAAGATGGCAACTGCTGTTGTGTAGGTTGTTTTCGTTAAAAGGTTTTAGTATACTTTTTCTTCTTATTATTATTATTATGTCTAAATTGCATATTAACCTTTCTTTTAGAAATAGGCAACCTCCCTTAAACTCAAGAATGTTTGTTGCTACAGTTTTAATATAGACTACCTTTGTGTCAAAACACTTACAGAAATGTCACACATATTCCTGATGCTGTATCCGATAATCAGTTTAACAGATATGTTATCAAAATGTTTGTATTTTGTCAACTCGGTCTGGTGAATGGAAATATGTATGTGCACATTTTCTGTTTAGATATTATCATTGCTAACGGTTACATAGCTCTAGATTGTTTTAAAAACACACCAGTTATTTTATGTTAGTGTCTCTTTTATCTCACCTATGTGTCTCCTACAAATGTAATGCACGCAGGCGATTTCGTAGTAGTTGTGTAGTTCTAAAACTCATTTTAGCAGGCAGCAGTGGTAAAGCACATAAAGTAGTTTCATCTTCCGACCAAATCGAGTAGCTGCAGGTGTTGTGTTTTGCATAATGCCTGCCACAACAGGTTGACGCATGTTTGTGCTCGAAGTCGGTAAATGCAGGAAAGCCACAGTGGTGTCTGATCTTTACAGTGTGCTATATTCTCCTACAGTTTCATTTCAACTTATTTGCCCCATAGCTGACAGATGTAAAGGTCAACACATAGAAAAGCGAAACGGCAGATCTGCACTACATTGGAGAGAACTCATTAAAGTGTTGAAGCACTGACCTTGTGCTACCCACAGGAAGCTGAAACTTAGTTGTGAAATTTGGCGTACCACACGGTTTAAAGAAATAGTTTGACAAAAAATTGAAAATTGACTCCAAAATGAGTTTTTTTCTTCATTTTGGACAGATTGGGAGACATTTAGCATTATGTCACTTGCTCACAAATGGAAACTCTGCAGTCCCGTCAGAATGAAAGTCCAAACAGTGGATAATAACATCACAACAATCCACAAGCAATCCACACGACCCCAGCCGATTAACATTGCACGAAGTGTAGTGCTGCGTGTGGTTAAGAAATTATCACAATTTTTGGTGTCTGCATATAGTCTGTCACCAAAGTGAGGCATGAATGTCAGCATTTAACACTTAACTTTGTAGAAGTGGCTTAAAGATCTGTTGTGTGCCTCAGTGACCCACGCTGACTCAGGTCAGAATGCATGACATTCTACGTCTGACTCATTCACTGTGACTGGCTGTGTGTTTTAGCACGCTGCGACTGACAGTGTATTATGATTCACTGAATATGTGCATTTGCGTTATGATCTCAATTATCTCATTGTTGCAAAAGAAAGTCTGTTCTCACGGATAAGAAACAGCAGTTGCAGCTAAGCATGCATCAGAATGTATTTTTACCCTTGCATGCATGTGTTCTCATCAATAAGGGCCCAGGAATAGATGTGTTACTAGATGTCTGCCTCTTTATCTCCAGAATAATGTTTATATAATATCTCCAGAGTAAGGTTTTTGTTTTACAGATAAAGCAGATGGGTTTGTACTAAAATGAGGTGGTAAGAGGAAGAAACAGTCTAGATATTGATAACGTGACTTCCTACTCGTATGGGGTGCTCTACTGAGCCACGTCATTGTGTATTTCTGTTTTTACATTTCTCTTTAACTGAGTTCTCTGTTGCTTTTCAGGCATCATCTATGAGCTACAATGGAGCAGAATCCAAAGTTTGTAAGAATGTGGATAATCAGCTGCCTTCTGTTTATTTTGGGTCAAGGTAAGTACGGGTTATTACTGATGTAGTGAAATGTACTAGATGCACATTGTTATTACTATGTTGTTTAATAAATCTATTTTTATCATTAAAATGCATACTTGATAACTAAAAATATGATTTGTTATAAATATCTTAAACAAATATTTATATAAAAAGTCTTAAATCCACAAATTCTGCAGCTTAACATTTATTTATTTTGTTCAGCAATGGAGAGCGACAGAGACTTTAAGATGTGTGGAATATGGCGCCATGGAAACACACAACAAAATCTGAAATATGATTTGAAAACAGGCTGTGAGAAAATTGAGATTTCAGCCAATGAGAGTACGCTCTCAATTCGGGGCAGGATCACAGCCAATTGCACAAAAGCTTCATCCATTCCTTTAATATCAAACCTTCATCAAAATCAAAGTCATTTCTGCGTGTTCTGGGAGCCGCTGCTGGACCTGCTGATAGTGGAGGTGAATGAAAAGAATCACACTCTGTGTCAATCATATGGCCTTCGAGGAACGTGTTGCACTGACCTCTCGTATTATGGTCAAGAAAATGCCTCTCTGTATGGTATTGTGGATGGCAGCATCCGCGGTGATATCATCAGACAAGATATCACTAAAAAATATATATTTCGAGGAGATTCAATCAACTGCAGTAAGAACATTTAGTGCAATATTTAACAATTTATTATCTAATTTAAAAAAAGTTACACTGACTGAGCTCACTTACGAGTTCAGCATTTCTTAATTAGTTTTAGTTTCACATTTTTCTTCTGTTTTGACACTTACAGAGAAGGAGTTCTGTGATGAGGCAAGTCAGAAGCCCAATGGAGCGAACATGTGAGAAAATCATCATTTTATTTTAGCTTGATAGTTTCACTATTACTTTAGATTGTTGTGAACTGATGTGGTCTATCATGCAGATAGCAAGAAGTGATGTTGTGCATGCCTGTAAGAGCACAATCAGGACGAGCCTAACTATGAGTGAAAAACAGAGGTTGAGCCGCAAACAGGAAACTGAACTGCGATGGCTTTCTAACTTATGCTCACTTTTTAATGCATGGACTGCTGAGTGTATTGTTGAATTTTAAATACATTACACATCTTCAATATTTTATTTATTGTATATAGATCCCATTTATTGTGCAAGTTTATTTCATATTCTGAGACATCTTAATTAAATGCATAAGCTATTTAATGCAGAAATGGGTGGGGTCCATGTAATGTGGTTACAAAAGTGTTTACTGTGGTTTTAATTACAACCATAATGTGTAGACACCCTCCACAACCCTCCAAAATACTATGAATAAGCTTTGATTCTTAAAATAAAAAAGGTAGTGGTATTGTGGTACAGATGCAGTGTGTGTCTTAACTCTAGTTTATATGACGTATGCTCATGCATTTCTTGAGTAGAAAGAATGATTCAGGATTTTAAGTTTGGTTTTTGTTACATACAGTTATATACAGAATACAACTGTGAAATGTAAACCTGGTCACCGAGTCAGGCTGTGAGTTAAATATATAAATATTAGAAAGTATGCTTTATACTTTTTAAAAATATATGTGTGAAAGTGTAAGAATACCTTTTTCATAAGAACTTCTATGCAAGGGTTGATCATGTCTAAAAGCAGGTGTGTGTGTGTGTGTGTGTGTGTGTGTGTGTGTATGTTTGTGTGTGTGTGTGTGTGTGTGTTTGCAGGATAGAGAAAGTATTGATGAAATCCAATAAAACAGGCCATGAGGATCTACCTTGTGCTCAGAGCACAATCATTGAGATGGAGGAGGGATTCACAGGACTCAGTTTCACTCTGCCAGTAAATATCATTGACCTGTTACAAGCACAAAGTGTGACAGTCTCTTTCTAGCATATGAATAAACATATGTGTCATTCCAGGCCCCTCGCACTGTATCACCAAACATGATACCCTCCGTTTATCTTCCCTCCTCTCTGAAATCCAAATCAAGGAGCACATCCAAAGTGGTGTGTACTAACTACAAGAAAAATACCTTATTCCTTGACCACACGGTAAGACAAGATTTGTCAAGCAGACATAAATGGTGTGAACAGTTTATCTTCCAATTATCCAATTAACATACACAGCAATGTATGACACAACAGTATTTGTGTTGTGCAGAGTGCATCATCTGATGCAGTTCTTCTGGATGGCATTGTTGGACTCTCTGTGGAGAATGAGATCATCAAAAACCTCCCAGAACCTGTCAGAATCAAGTTTCATCACTCTGCTCTCCCAGTAAGTGCATGTTTAGTTTCATACTTTTTATGTCATACATTGTTTGCGGTTCTGTTAAAAGTCTATGTATAAGCTCAGTATCAACTATATATCTTTTTTTTTTTTTTATTGAGTAGACCTAAATTTATACCATAACTCTGAAAAACACATGACAAGGCTGGTGAGGTGAAGCCGGATAAAAATCAAATGGCTAATGTTGTTTTTGGCATTTAAATAGCACGGGACTCATTTACTCATACAGAATAGCAATGATAAATCTGGGTACTGTACATGCTGAGCAACTCTCTTTGAACTGATTATAGATGCGTTTTTCCCCTAACCTCTTCTGTTTCGTTTCACAGTCTAACCATTCTAGAAGATGTGTTTCATGGGACACAAGACAAGGTGTGCTTAAGTTTTCATGTTCATAGACACATCAATGCAGTGTTAGGCATCAAGCAAATGTTTCAATGCAAGCTGAAGCACAAGTACTGAGAGATCTGTTGATGTGTCTCTGCAGATAATGAAGTGACATGGAGAGATGACGGCTGCGAGACATGTGCAATCAACGACACAGAGACAGAATGTTGCTGTTATCACCTCACATACTTTGCCATTCTTGTGGTGAGTAGCAGGTTACCAAGAAATTGACATTAAATATGACATAAACATAAATTAAGTACCATTTGAAATATTGCAATGGCCAATTGGGATCATGTGTGCCTTATTTACTAATCACATCACAGCCTTGATGTCATAGAGTTTGTGGATACCATAGAAATTATTGAGAAATGCCTTAAACTGAATGCTAACTGTCACAAAATAGTCTGCGACTGCTTTTAACAGCATTCGATGTGAACTAAAAACGGAGAAATAAAAAAAAAAAATGTTTAATGACAACCATATGGTCTCCTTTCCAGATTTATGTTCTTTGCAAATGTCTGAGACTTTCCATAAAGCAGCTTTATTAGTGGATAACTTGTCTCTTTTTCTTCACTGCTTCAGCAAGTGGAACAGAAGACTACAGTTCGCCATCTACAGGCCCTGACGTACATTACCGCTGTGGGCTGTGCCTTGTCCTTAGTTAGCTGTTTGGTTCTCTTCTATTGGCTCTGTAAACTCAGGTAACTGTGACTTCATTGAAAAAAAAGAAGCTTGTTCTGTGTAAATGTTATTACAAAACTCAATCTATTTTTTGTCTTGTTTTGTCTGTATTCCAGAAGAGGAAAGAAATCCCAGATCTCACTGGTTCACCGTGGTCTAGTGGTGGCGATATTTTTCCTGTGCTTGTTCTTTATTCTTACTGGTACAATGGCCAATGTTGGAAATAAAGTCGTTTGTAAGATAACTGGATCCTTACTGCATTACGCACTGCTCAGTACCCTCTGCTGGATGGCCATGGAAGTGTTTCACACATTCTTGCTGATCCGCAAGGTGTTCAACTCAACTCTCCCGACATGGACATTTTATTTGGTAGGCTTTGGTAAGTGAAAACAATAATTATGTAATTATTTTATTAGCATTTAAATTTATAAAAACAAGCAGAAGAGTATAGTGAATATAAATATTTTTCACAATGTTATTCTTTACATTTCAGGTCTTCCAGTTCTGCTAGTCAGTTTACTGCTGTTGATGGAGACAATTTATCATGTGGATATTTATGGCGAAAGAAAGATTGTACCAAGTGATGATGTCAACAATCCTTACCGCATGTAAGGGGATATATTTACGGTACTTACTATAGGATGTAACAGTGTACAAAAATTATAATAAACTCTGCACTGCTTATCCAGGTGCTGGATGTTGGACCATGACGAGAGCCTGTTGGCTCATTACATCATAAATGTTGGCTTACTAGCTGTTGTGGTGAGCTCTGGAGCAGTCATGCTTTTCCTTGTGGTGAGGGAAATCCAAAACCGACCTGACTGGAAGAAGACTCATGTGGCTTTTCTGAGTATCTGGGGTCTGACCTGTCTGTTTGGCACAACGTGGGGCCTTGGTTTCCTGGATTTTGGTCCTATGTCAGAGACCATTCTCTTCCTCTTCTGCATTATCAATTCCTTACAAGGTACGTTTTTTCTTGAATGCACTATCACAAAATACACAAGGTCACATCGAGGCCAGGCTATTGTGTATTGTTCCTGTTGAATCATATAAAAATAAAACTGCTCTGAAACTTGTTTCCTTTTCTTATCATCACGTTTGCTTTAGACATCTTAAATTTAAGTCCATTGTTTCCATTCTGTTGGATAAAATTGTCATGATGTTCCATTTCCTTGTGTTTCTAACAGGATTCTTTCTCATGCTGCGATACTATGCTCTTGAACGGATGAAAAAGAAAGATAGGTCCATTTCAGATGAGAGCAGTTCTGGATCTTCAAAACAGCATATGTTACAGACTCATGAGAAGAGTTGAAACTCCGGCGATGCTTAAACAGTGTCTTTCTGAAACTGCCAAATTTAACTTCTTTTAGAGATGTTACCATGAAAGATTATTCACAAAGGGCATTTTTAAATATCCTTTTCTCCTGCTGGTCAGGGTGTTGAATGTTCCTCAGAAAACAATGCACTGATATTGGATCACAAAACATCGGGTAGATGAGCATAGATGCTTCACCTGTCATAAGCTGTTTTCATATTCTTAATATAAGTATGATAGTTTGTTTCAGCTTTGCACTTTAGCTTTTTTTTACTGCTGTATTCATTGTGATATGTGAATAGGAGTTCTAGCTAATCTCTTTTAATGATGAATAAAAATCATAACATTTTTTGTTGAAAAGTGTGACACATGTAGTTCGAAACTGCCAAAAAAGTGCATTCCTTATGTGTTTTTAAGGTAAATGAGCTCAGAAACTCAGAAGCAAGCTGCACTTTTATTAATTCTTCAGAGTTTTGTAATAGAGTAAAGCACAAAGTTCATGTTTTGTTTTTAAGTATTTGTAACTTTGTATGTGTATTTCTGTTGTGATTTTGTAATGTAGAATATATCAAATCAATATTACTGGTGTTTGGTAATTTTTTTAGATTGAATATTTTAGGCATGTTATTTATAAATATTTTATTAAAAAAAAAAAAAAAAAAAAAAGACATAAAACTAACTAAAATGACAATAAATTGTTTTTGTTTGATCCATTCCAAATATAAAAAAAAGTGAAGAAAATTTATCGAGACTCTAAAAGAGGACGTTTATAGAGAAGTAAGGTGAAAACACAGGCAATATTTTCTATTTAAAACCGTAGGGTAGAGTGGGGAAACACGCCTTAAGGACTGTGGAATTATTTTCTTAAGTCTAAAGTTATGCATCAAGAATAGTTACCATAATTTTTGTAACAATAACAAAAATGATAAATGTCAGAGTTTTCATCTTTTTTATTTATTTTTTCTTTTTTTTTTCCTTTAAGGTGGTCATTTTGTCCCACAGGTAAATTCTGAAAATATTGTATCTAAAATAATTTTTCTCTTAAATAACAAGTACTCCCGACAGGCCTCACTATTCTCATAAAACTGTGATGTTCTGCAAAACAACAATCTTTCCCCTAAACAACAGAAAGAATTAATAACTATCAAACAAACCAAGCAATTTAGAACTGTAGCCTATAAAACAAGAATATGAAATATTTGTGAATCAGAATATTGGCAATGATCATTGGTTTTTGAGAGGCGACCTCTGGTGGCAGGTGTTTGGAGCTGCAGTCTGGCGGGAAGTCTCTAGCAATCCTGCTACTGAAATGTTGTCTGTTCTTCCACGCAAAAATTCCCATATTAATCGGATAGAGACTCTGTGTGAAAATTACTTTATGTATTCACAAATGAGGTTGGAGTGTCTGGGCTTTACTGTGGTGTTTGATAGGCCTACATGTTCCAGGTCATTGTTGGTTTTGGGAGATAACCATCGTCATAGATCTCTCGCACACTTCAGCATATTTCCAGCGGGAACTTTCTGTAACCATCCATTATTTAGCTTTATACTACGGGGCCGTTAAATGCTTGAATCTGATTGGCTGACGAACGTTCTGAGGTGTGCAATTATTTTCAGGGAAACGCAACGGCGAACGTAGTTCCAGGCAGCTCTCTTGACCGCATTACAGTTCCATATCACTTCGCATAGTTAACTGTTATAACCGAAATTAGCATACAGTATACAGCACACAGACTAACAAAAACAACAACATGACAGACGATTTTCCAAAAGTAAATTTT
>JAUCMU010000125.1:11567946-11579526 GCA_032275025.1 Enteromius treurensis | reverse complement strand
TTTAAATACAAAACGCTAATGACAGAAAACTCATAACACCTGGGGAGACAATTACACACAAAGGACCTGGGCGGGGCGAGGGAGACAGAATAAAAACAAAAACACAGATGACAGACATGGAACGCCTGGAGGGCGTGACAGTAAGAATGAATTACTTTCAGGAGAAATGAGGTAAGAACAAAAAAAAGAAAGTGATAAATATTTAAAGACAAGTGACAATCTTCACTGTGCAGATGTTAAATGACTTCATAAACCACACCAATGATCAATGTGTTTCTGTAAAGAAGAAAGCGGAGGCGTGCGGATCCATCTGCAGTAACTTCCAGGTCCAGGTCAACAGGTAGGGTCAAATATCAAGGTCAAAGTAATCAGTCAGGAATCGGGGCAGGCAAAAAACACTCAAAATACAAATAAACAGTCCAAAATCACAAACGGGAAAAGCAAACACGGGTAGGAACACTCAGAAATTAAACCGTAGGAAAACACAACCTTGCGGTGAGTGGGTGTTTGGTTGTGGCTTATACATGCATGTGTAATCAGTATGTTGGGTTGGTGATGAGGTGCAGGTGTGTGTGAGAATGAGGTGCAGGTGTGAGTGTGATAAGTCCAGGAGTGAGGCATGTTGGGTGATGGAGTTGTTCAGTTCTGACTGGAGTGCCCTCTGGTGGCAACAACGAGAGAGCTAAATACCATGACAGTTTAAGAGATATTATTTTTGCCCTCCATTTATTTCAATGTGAAAAAATTAAATAATCATAAAATAATTAATATTGTATAAGCAGAATCGATAAAAAACTTTTAATAAATACATTAAGTATATTAAGTATTCAGTAATACATGCGTATATCTTTAAGTACTGAGTCAAGGCTTTTAAATCTTATGCAATGTACTTCCTTTTTTTCCCTTTTTTTGGTGACAGCTCTGTTTTTGCTTCGCCATTATGCCGTATGGAGTGAAGATTAATAATAAAAGTAAAATAAAGCAGTTTAACATAAGACTGCAACATAACAAATCGTAGAAAACAACATAACATTAAAAAAATCGCTAGGCACTTTGTTTATATAATAGAAAAAAAGAACAAAAATAGACATTCATGTGTTAGATTTGAAGAAAAATCAGAAATTAACATATTTTATAATATTATAAAATTATCTAATTGATAGTAGGCTGTTTCATTCATATTTACATTTAGGCTATCACTGATTTAATATGTATTTTTGCCCAAAATATTTTAAGTTATATTTATTTTGTTTAGGCTATATTTAGTAGGCTATATATGCCTATTTTAGATTTATGTGGGGTTTTTTTTATCTTCTATGGGGAAATATATTTTGGCAAGTTATAACTTTTTAATCGGTCTTTCAGTCTTAAACCTAACGTGCTACCTTTTCTCATGCCCAGGTCAATCAATTATTAGTGAAACAGCAGTTGTTTTTCAAGACGTTGTCAGAAATAGTCGGGGATTTCTGTGACCTGAACAGCCAATAGGATGCGACATAAACAAGCGACGCGTCATGAGCACGCGATATGGGGATGGGCCCTTGATTCCTTTCATTTTCTATTCGTGACAGCGACTGAGTCAAGTGCTGCATTCAGGCAAGGCTGGGATCGACTGGGTCCAGTGGAATGGCTCAGGCCACTCATCTGCAGATGATTGATGAGAAAGACTTGCGCGATGTAGTTTTGGTCCGAACCAGTGTAGGTGCTTGTTTGCGAGGACATTTCGGGAGAACGGGACGCAAAGTGGCTGTGAAGTTAATCAAGGACAGGTAAACTGAATTTCCACTCATCATATATGTGACTTAAGAGTTATGCATGTTTATTCTTTTATTTATTTTGCTCTTTGCATAGCAACTATTAAAATATAGGTCTAATACAGCGAATATTTAATAAATAATTTTGAGTAATTAGTGGCAAGTGACTAATTAATACATAAAAAAGTTGTAAAAAATAGTAATGAATAGTAAAAGTTGATGGTTATATGAACAGACAACTAAACTAAACGTTATTAAATATTGCAATGTTTTGCAAACTAACCTTATGTACAAATATTGTACAGTATATTGGGTATTTCCAAAGCAAACAATGGGAAAGCAAAACTTAAGTGTCGTGTGTGTGTGTGTGTGTGTGTGTGGTATCAGTAAATGGATCGACAGGTTAAAGAAAGAAGGAATGCAGGCCCAAGCATGTTCTGCACAGGTTTTAGTCCCATTGGGTGTGTACACAACTCGCTCTCTGGTTGGGCTGGTGTGGGACTGGATGACTGAAGGATCTCTAGACTCACTACTGCATGAGGTAAGTGTAACTAAGTTTAACACTGAATACAACTAATACTTACAGGTGTGTTAACATACCTGATAAGTCTGTTATCTAAAACAAGAAGTGCGTGTGATTGTTTTTAGAAGATGGTGTTGACTTTTCTGACAGTGAGGAAATGGAAATCCCCTAAGCACTAAAAATAGTGCCATCCAATGGATAGCATTCCAATACACGTGCTAGCATTAAGCTATTGTGTCATCAGTAATATAACTCCCACTTTCTGAAAATGTTCCGTGCATTCTTATTTATTAAGTGGCTACGACTGAAAGTGAGACAGAATTTTTTTTTACCTTCAATAGACAGACATGTTTCCAGAGCTTTCCATGGCTCTTTGTCTTCGGATCCTTTTGGATGTTTCTAAAGGTTTAGCTCATCTCCATGCCATTCATCTGCCTCATGGTGCCCTAAAAGCTACAAATGTTCTTCTCGACCAACAGTACTCTGCCAAGGTATTGGCCAAAAAAGAATGAAATAAATTTACTTAAAACAGAAGCATGTTTTTGTGATGTTGCTTTACTTTAATTGTACATTTTTTATAACTTTTCAAATGTGTGTTGCATTGTAGTTGGGTGACTGGGGGCAAGAGATAGACATGCACCTGAGCTCCTCTTATGGCCGTGGACCATGCTACAGAGATCTGGCCTATGTGTCACCCGAAGTCATGCAGGGGGCTGTTCCTTCTGTAAAGGCTGACATCTATAGGTAAGGTGCATTATTTCAACATTGTTTCAAGTGTAATATCTGTATATTAGAGTGGAATTGTGTAGTTATTTTTTTATGATTTTCCAGTTTTGGGGTTCTTCTGTGGGAAACGTTGAATAGAAAGCGTCCATGTGAAGGTATGTTATCTCTTCCGTGTAACCCAATTTTGTCTTATTCAGAAAGATTTTTCATTCTTCCATTGGCCTAAAGACAGTCGTTTTCTTACAGGCATTGATCAGCTTCAGACCAAATTGGAGCTTGGTTTAGAGGTTGATCTTCTGCCACCGATGACACCTCAAAGCCATGCCCTCACCCAGCTCATCATTAGATGCTTAAACAGCGATCCTCAAAAACGACCATCAGCTGACGGTTAGTTATGGAATTATTATACATCTTAGAGATGTTATCTAATATTTCCTAATCACTAATTATGTTCTTCAGAGTGTGCAGTGGTTCTGAGGACAGCTTTGGCAGTGTTTGATCCGCAGACTTTCAGCAAAGCTGTTCTTCATCTGAAAACATGCAAGGTACTTGTCTATTGATTGGCTATTTTATTAAGTGGGGTCCAAAGTCAATCTACAAATCTATATCTCTTTCTTTAAAATTTTTAACACACACACACACACACACACACACACACACACATTCTGTGTATATACAGATAAATATTTATAAATATTTTATAGTATAAAAGTAGAAACATTTTACACTAGTGATCATGGACTCATATCAAGTAGATTTTTTTCCTGTATAAATAGAAATACATTTTAATACAGATGTGAAGAATTTGACTGCTGACTGATTGTGTATTTATGCGTGTCTGTTTCACCAGGAGAGGAGGCTGCTGAGCTGTAAAAAGCGCTCATCCTGGGAGTTGCCTATTGAGCTACATAATCTAGAGGTAGGACATTTATTTTAAACAGGTTTTGCTTGATTTTGTGTTGAAGCTCTCTACATTTACATTTAATCACTTAGCAGATGCTTTTATCTGAAGTGACTTACAAATTTGGAGAGCAATAGAAGCAATCCACACAAGAGAGCAACACCTTTCTGACACCTTGACTGTCTTTTACCACCCATAGGACAATAATTGCAAAAGTACCTCAAAAAATTGGAACTCCAAGGTAATTCCCCAAAATGAAACACTGCCAGTGTCTTCACCAAATGCAAAAATAAAAGCGCCTCTGCCAATAACAACAGGAGGTTGTCCTCAGATTGGATGTTGTAGGGGTTAGTGAGCTCTCATTTGATAGTATTTTTTACTTTATTTATTACTATAAAGTGTCTTATAATTATGTTTTTCCCTGTATGTGTCTATATTTATAGATATTGGCAAAAGTTCAGTCCAATCCAGTAACTCCTGCAGCGATCATGGTTTGGCTCAGATTAATGGACGTCCCGGAGTTCCCCAGAGACAGAGCTCTACATCTTTAAGGTCCCCATGTGTTTCCCCCTCTACGATATTTCAGAGTAATCCACAAAACAACGCTGGCAACCAGGGTGAGAAATTAGCTCTGTCTCCAAATGTCCTAACAGTATACGTTTTTGAATCCCTCTAATTCTCTCCATTCCTGTCCTGCACATTTCCAAAATATGAGTTCGGACCGAGAACATAAACATGCCATTGCTGCACGCTTTAATCCATCTGGAAGAGCTCTGCTCTCTGTCAGTCTCAATTGCCTGATGTATTTTAGCTAAATAAATCCGGAGGAGCTTTGTGTACATACTGTTGGCATAACTACCTGGACACAGCAAATGCATCAGTTCTTTGTGTTGGGCCTTTACATGTGCGCAGTAAGCAGTTCTGTGGGACTGTACTCACACGCTTCCTGAATGACTGCCCCACTCATTCCTTATCTGTGTCCAGTGTGTTTCCTCCCCAGAGGGTTTTTGTTTTTCTCAAAATTAGTCTTGTTTTGTTCACTTAAATGCAAGTAGTATAGAAGGTTTTGTCCCAGTGAAGTAACTGGCTAAGAGGCAAGGCCAAAACTAAATCACAATGATTTAAATGTTTAGCTTACCAAAGTGGCATTTACTCAAACCAAAAATGATGTATAATGATGTTTTCTATGCAAATATATTTTAAAAAGTTATGCACTCCTTTGATAGCAACTTATTCGGAGCTTATAAGTCTTATTTATAAGCATCCTTGATAAAGACATAGAGAAACCCGAAACCTTTGCATATATTTTAATATATATTTGACTTATCAGTGACGTATGTGCATTATTTCAATTTATGATTTATTTAATCATGCATTTATTATAATGACCTGTAAACTAATAATATTATAATCACATTGTT
This sequence comes from Enteromius treurensis, assembly GCA_032275025.1. Lineage (NCBI taxonomy): Eukaryota > Metazoa > Chordata > Actinopteri > Cypriniformes > Cyprinidae > Enteromius > Enteromius treurensis. Next base: position 11,574,201 of record JAUCMU010000125.1, on the reverse strand, counting down.
TTGTCTCTGCAGATTATTAACAGATGTAAAAAGAGTGAACCTATAGATTAATCTGATTTGCTTTGCTCACATATAATATAAAAATGATGTATGAATAGTTTCTTTGTATTATTTCTTAACTCTTTGGTCAAACTGTCATCATATACTATAATCCTTCCTCTTTCTTTAGCAAAATGTCAGCAGTCTGCGGGAAGGAGCTGTTGCCAACTTCTGCAAGAAAGACGGGAGGTAATTGTTCGCTTCATGACTGAGGGCCGACTCAACAACGTACTTGACGTGCTACGAGCCAGACAGGCTGTGACCCGTGAGACATACGAGATTATAACGGCGGCCCTGACCTTGACCGCACGTACGCGCTGTTTGCTTGATATCTGTGCCTGTCTTGGTGAAAATGTTGCTATCTTGGTGGCCACGACTTTAGGGTTAGTATCCTCTTAGAGTGCTCAGACCACCCAGAGGTGGCAGACTGGTTAAATTATGTCAACAAAATGCAGTAACTGCGCATGAAACAATTGATATCAGATTGATATGATATTTGTATGGCACTGTTATGTGTCATTAATATGTTGAGATGGTTAACGTGTTCTTGTTTGGACTCCTGTATAACAGAAGAGGAGAGGTCAGACTCTCTGGAAGGGTATGCTGCAATGCAGTTTAGTCTTGGATCTAAAAATCTCATCACATTGACACCCATTATAAAGGGTACTGATGGTGTCATTGTTTGCTGGTTCTGAAGGGATTAGTTAACTTCCTTTGAACTTCTTGTTCTGATGAATGGCCAAAAACAGGTTTGATAACATTCCTTTGTTTGTGGAAGAAAAATCATCTACACAAAAACAAATTATTTTGAAAAGAAGCTTTATGAACGATAAGGCCGTTTCTTTTAATCATGCTCACTTAACGTTTCTTGCTGATGAATACTGAAACTGTTGATTGAGAAGTTAACAGACTAATTAAGTCATCACATTTTTTTCTTACTATAACCAAATCTATCTTGCGAGTACTACACATTTCCAAGGACTTTTAATTTTATTTTAGACTTATAGTTGTGCATGTTGCACAATAGATTCAGTAGTTTCTGATTGCAGTGTATCTTGCAACAAGACATTATTTTTTATTCCCTGTGTTCAATATGTAAAATGGCATGTACAAAGTGAAAATAAAGGTTAATGTATGGACAAAACAAATATGATTCAAGAAATGTCATTAAATAATGTCATATATATACAATTGTGTTTTTAACATGATTTAAAGGTATGTGTCTCTTCAGCGTCTTGCCTGAGCTCTTATGTAAGATCCACTTCTGGAGAACAGCTATTTCTTTGTATTACTCAGGTCAATACCATGCCACATACTTCCTCACAGACTGTCTAATTGCATGGATGATCTTTAGTTCTAAAGGGCATGAATAGTCCATGCTATAGGGGCCTTTACTCACATTGCAATGTGAAAGGTGAAATGTCTTTGACATGAAATCCAACTTGCGTCATCAGCATAGAGAATGTATTTTATTATATATTATGCATAACCTAATTTATATTTTTATTCATGAAGAATTGTAATTATAAATGTCATTATAAATAAACTACATGACCATAAAAATAGAAAACTATTTGTATTTTTAATGACATCATTATAAATGCAGGGCCATTAAAAATGAATGAGTGAAAATGTATTAAAATAACTGGTAAATTGTGTTTAACATACAACAATACTTTTATTCAGCAAGGATGCACTAAATTGGCCAAAAGGGACAGTTAAGCCCTACATTTTTATTTTAATAAGTGCATTTTAAAGAATTGATTCTTGAGCACCAATTAAACATGTAAGAATGGTATCCGAATGATCAGGTGAAAAGTTATCAGAAAGGTTCTTCAAGACAAGAACGCGTTTTGGTTTTAGGACAACTTTCCAAAAAGGTTTTGATCCGCTTGAAATGTTGGTAAATAAGGTATCATATGTTATTTTTCTTAACAAAAAATAGCCAAAAATTTGGAAAAAGTTTCATTAGGCTTTTTATTGTTTTCCTCCCCTGTCCCTGAAACAAAATCATGTTCCTCACTTTAAAGCTAATCGCTTGACTTTCGACACAGGTGAGAAGCAGTTAATCAGAAACCACTTAAACACATACGCAAGAAAACATGACTTTTTAAATTGTTTGCTTTTGGCTGCAAGGCAACACCTGAATGGCTTTGCTGACAAACCGGGTTGGTCCGTCTGATTTGCAAAGAAACCCACGTGACGTTAATTTTACCGGTGTCACGTGACTTTTTGGCAGCTTGCCCTCCGTGCTTCAGGGTTCTTACTGCTGGAGTTAAAGATGCTGCAGTGTCTGCCAATGTCACCAGTTGGACAAAGACGATAAACAAAGGACACAACAAGGTAAGGACATATTTCTGTTTTAACCATACGTTTAAAGTAGAATAAAAAGAAGGACTGGGCTGCGTGTATTCAATCAGCGAGAGCAGCTATCCTGTTATAACTGCATTCTATTTATTCTACCACCTTTTTTTTAATAAGTGCATGAGCTGAATGTGTTCAATGCGTTGAATTTTAAAAGGGGAGAGGTTAAATCTGTGTTAAAATGACGCAGTGATCGTGTCTCATATTCTGCTGCTGCGCTCTACGTTAGAAAAACAGGATGTGGCTTCTCATCATCCAATCGATTTCAAAATGCTTTACGTTTATTCCACTCATTTACTATGTTAATATATATTTTATGAACAACGGTTTATAAGAGCTATATTCATTAGTCCGTCGCTTCAAATTCGTAGCCATAGATCAGTGCAGACTACATGACAACTGGTTTAAAAACACGCTGATGGGGTTTTGTTGAACAGCTGATAGGCTTGACGGGACAGGCTTAGTAGAACCATAGAACCTCTAACAACACTAAAACGTCTTGTTTCAGACACTTGTGCGGTGTTATTTATTTATGTTTGTGTCAGCCCATTACATCTCATATATTTTGTACAGAACCCGACCTTTCTTTTCTTCACGTTAACGCGACGTCTTAACAAAGAGGGTTGCCAAATATGAAGTTGTTTTGATCGCCGAGTGCCAAGTTGTTGTGGTTGTTTTTAAGTGATTTTAAACTGATTTAGACCTCTTTAGTTTAATTAACAGATTTTAAGAAGATTTCCACATATACAATGAATAGACATTTTAAGTGTTGACTAGGCTATATGTTTCAGAACAGTGCAAGATGAAAACGTATTATTCGTAATATTTTAAAAGACACTTAATAATTACAAACAAACATTATAATGAACAAATATTAAAATGGTGTGAGGAAACCAGTCATCGTCATGGATCTTATTCATCACATTTAATCAGACATGAATGACAGCAGACAAACAGAACAGCCATTTCTCTGAGTGTTATCACTAAGCTGATGCAACATGGAAAATGCATTACTTTCCAAAACATTTGTTTTCCTCTCTCCAAAAGATCCCTTCTGCAACACGTATTCAAACACACACTGCATTGTTTGTCCTCCCATTTAAATATTTATCTTTATGGATTAAACAAGCGATCTTGCACTTTTATAAGTCTGTATCAAAAAGATAAGAAAAGAACACAAGAGGAAAAAAACACCAAGACCGTCAATCAAAGGCTTCACAGGTTCCCCCAAAAAGGCGCTCCGCTCATTTAAAGTCAAAACTGATGTCAAAATGATGTCATTGAGTTTCCAAGGCAACGATAGTGGACTGCCCTTTACCACTGGTGTGTCATGAGTGCAGATGTTTTTGTGAATGTTTGCAGTTCTGGGAAACATCATCTAGGATGGGAAACAAGCCTCAGGGAAGGAAAGTTCTCTGGGGAGAATTTGGGAACAATTTAATCAGTGCTTGTTTAACAATTGCATGCTTTATTATGTATTAATTTAAAATGATGTGCCCTCTGTTTGAAAGACAAGACTTTTGGTTTTCAGACACACTTTTTTTACAAGGATAAATGTTAAAGTGAGTGGTTCGAGTCGAGTAATCGGAGGAATGTGCTATCAGCTCTCCACAATAAGAGAGGTGGCAGCACTGGACACGTCATGCTTAATCATTTATAGAGGGTCAACAAACAGCAAATCAGGACAGTGAAACATGTGATTTCCCTCATTTACAAACCCATATAGACCCTGAGTGAACCTTTTAATTTTCATCTTCTGAACGGGTTAATCCTTGAAATGAAATGTTTGACCAAACAAATACTTGTTTACGTAATCCCAATGATGCAATCTTCACACTAGGTTCTTGTCAATTAGCGTCAGCACATTTTGCATGCACGTAATATACTTATCACTCTGGCCTGTACTGACTTAACACCATCACTAGACACTGGAGGCCGGATGTGACTTTTTCATTATGTGTGGGTAAATGCATCATCCTCGGTGTTATCATGCAGGAGCAAACATGCACAAATATTTAGTCCCAAAATGAATATCCTGTAAATTTTTAGTGGGATCCAAAACAACTAAAAAACCCATTTGTATTGCTAATAATTTATTTATATAGTAATATAGCACTTTTGTAAATATTTAAATATTTAATAAATATTTTTAAATTAATGTTTGAATACGTTTATATAATATTTTGTTATATAGTTTATTAGATTTAATATATATAATAGTTAATTATATTTTATATATAATATAATATAGTTTAACTTTTTTTTGTTTTGTTAGGTTTTTACATTTCCACTTAGATTTAGTGTATTAATTGTACCATTTTAATACTTATAGTATAGTAGTTTACTGTTTATATTTTATTCATTTATAGCTTTTATTTTTGCTCATTATCTTTGCGAACACATTGCCGTTTTAATGTACATTACCATGCCAATCCCTCAGAGTTGTCATGGCAGAAATATCCCTTAAGCAGCCGCTATTCCTTAAATAACTTTTTTTTTTCTGCTTTCTGTTAGGTTGGAAAAGGCCGACGTGGTACCTTTCTGTCTCGGAGCAGCACCACTTACACCTGTGGACAGAATGGAGAGCGACGCTGAATCCAGAAACCTGAACGGTCAGCCGGAGGGTCCTGCAGCCATTTCAAAACCCAAAGAGAGCATGCAGCTCAAAAAGGAAATCTCTCTCCTGAACGGCGTCAGCCTCATAGTGGGGAATATGATTGGCTCTGGCATTTTTGTGTCACCAAAGGGGGTTCTAATCTACAGCGCCTCCTATGGTCTGTCTCTGGTTATCTGGGCCATCGGTGGCATCTTTTCGGTAGTTGGTGCTCTCTGTTACGCCGAGCTCGGCACAACAATCACTAAGTCTGGCGCCAGCTACGCCTACATCCTGGAGTCGTTTGGAGGCTTCATAGCATTTATACGGTTATGGACATCACTGCTTATCATCGAACCAACAAGCCAGGCTGTAATCGCCATAACTTTTGCCAACTACTTGGTTCAACCGCTCTTCCCCACCTGTGAGCCTCCGTATTCTGCTTCTCGGCTCATTGCTGCAGCTTGTATTTGTAAGTAAAGTGTACACGCTCTTGCTTTACACCATTGTTTTTCACATTCTTTAGCTTTCTTGTTGTCTTTCTCACTCTGCTGTTCTCTCTTCCTTTCTCTGTTTTGACACCATGAGACTTGATAAGCTGTTTAGAGCCATTGTGGTCTAACTTTAAAAATGTCATGGGCTAGTTAATGATTAACTTGTTTTGGAGTTCAGGAGACCGTACTACTGGTTCTGTGGTGTCTTTTCTCATATACCTGTTTCACTTGGATACCTTCAGCAGCCTCATTAGACATGCCACTCTAAACATTACTGTTGCCATGACTTTTACCAAACTTTTACTACTCCCCACTAATTTATTGCCGTATTGAACATAGTTGTTTTAATTGCTGTCTTTAGGGAGTAACTGATGTTGTTTGTCATCAAAAACACTGTCAGCATTCCATTGTTGTCATTCACTTCACGGCTGGAATGCATTGCATTACTTTTCAAATCAGAGGATGTTTTAAAACACTACTCATATAGTTGCCGACTTTTTAAATGTTTCCAGAGAGACTTTTTTGTTCCAGAAAACAACAAATTAATGCAGAAATATCCACATCCAATGAAAACAATGTTTGACCTCCTCTGACTGAATGGAATCATTGTCTGTGCTTACCACACTCTACTTGATTTTCTGTGAAATCTGTCAGAAATCTGGTTTCTGACTTTGAAGCAACTAGCATGGACTTGTCCAGATGGCAAATCTGGGCAAAATTCTTTGTTGTGTACTCCAGCCTTAACGTTAGAGTACTTGTCAACAT
>JAUCMU010000125.1:11546606-11556624 GCA_032275025.1 Enteromius treurensis | reverse complement strand
GATCCCCCCCCCCCCCCCCTACAATTAGTTATGCAGTTGGTAAAATGTTACTATTTTGTTGTGTATCCACCTTATTTTTCTTGTAAGAGCAGGTGCGGTTGTTAATAGATTTTTTTGGGATTGGCTTCCAGTGTCGTTCACTTTCAGCTATTTTTAGCTGTTCAAAACAGCTCGTTTTTTTTATGCAGACAATGGTTTGTAGTGCAAATAGTTTACTGCACTTTTTTCCCCTCTCATTATTTCCCAATGCAGCGTGTAATGAACTGTAAGTTTCACACAGAAAATTATTCTTCAATAGAAAGTAAGGTGGATATACTATAAACAAATAGAGCACATTTAATTCTAAAGGGATGGTACGCCCAAAAAATGCTCACCTTCATGTCATTCCAAAACCGTATGACATTCTTTCATAAAAGAAGATATTTTGAAACATGTCTCAGTGTTTTTTTGTAAATTTGTTAAAACATTGGAACGGTCACCAAAACTGTTCTTCAAAATATCTTCTTTTGTGTTCCACAGAAGAAAGAAAGTCATAAAAGTTTGGACTGACATGATGGTGAGTAAATGATAACAGAATAACTATCCTTTTATGATGTTAATAAAGGAACATTCAGTTTAATACAAACGGATGGTTGAGTCAGTATAATGTTTTGTGGTAATCGGGAGCATGCCACAGATTCAGTAGACTGCTTATTCCGGAATATTTATTTTAAATATGAATATGTGTATGTAATACCAAAAGGAAGCATTTCAGGCTCTCTGATTGTATCTCTTCTTCACAGAAGGCCTGAGCTGCATGAATAAAGAACATGGCTGTGCTCACATCTGTAAGGAAACACCCAAAGGTGGCGTCGCCTGTGAGTGCCGGCCGGGTTTTGAGCTGGCCAAGAACCAGCGGGGCTGCATCTGTACGTGTGAATGGCATTTCTGACCCACCGTTAAGCTGAGAAATACCACATGGCGACTCACTGGAGCTGTTGATGTGATGCTGTTTGTATTCTGTTGTATAGTGACCTGTAACCATGGCAACGGGGGCTGCCAGCACATCTGTGAGGACACCGAGCAGGGGCCCATATGCAGGTGTCACGTCAGGTACACCCTGCACACAGATGGAAGAGCCTGTGTAGGTAAGGCTGCTTTACCACTTCTAAAGCTTTTGTCCCCACCCACTCCTCCAGCAAGTGTTTCCGATGATCTCTTGGCAAGTATTTTAAGCTGATCTATATTTTATCTACTTATGTGCAAAGGTGGTGATAGAGATCTCTCATTCAGACACAAACACGCTTTATCTGATAATGAGGAAGGAAAGCTGGAGCCTGCAGGCTGTGTGTGTGTGGGGTCTGCATTTATCGTTGTCTCTCTCTGTGCTGTCAGCATTGTCCGTGATTATGCTTCTGCTCTTCTTGATTGTCCCGAAGCATAGAACATGACGATCTTTATTTATCTGTGAACACTATAGCACAGCGCCACAGTGGTTAGGACAGAGTCAAGCAGTCAGGGAGGTCTCTTTGCCTGAGATTGGTTGCTGTTGTAGATGTTTTTTGTTTATGAAAAGGTGTACTTATCGCGGCGGTTGCTTTATAGGTTTGCTTGTACTAGGTGACTGTGTGATGCCAGTGAAAAACATGGCAGCAAAATGTTATAAACCGTCTCCTGCTTAAGATGCAGCTCATAAATGTTTATTACTGTTTTGCACTGGACATGCAAATGTTTAATTTAGCGGACATTTTCATTCAGACCAGGTTTCAAATAAGCCAACAATATTTGTAATATGTATGTATTTATTTATGGAATAGTGTTCTAAATTATGGCTAGTGTTCTTAAGGTTGAGGTAAGATATTTTAGTGTTTAGTTTTTAAAATTTGTTAAAATGTGAAGGTCTCTCATGCTCCCTATGAAAAAGAAATACAGTATTTTTATTATAATTTGTAATTACTGTTTTTTATTTAAATTTTCTGCAACCATTACTCCAGTCTTCAGTGTGACATGATCTGTGAGAAATCACTCTACAATGCTGATTTTGTGCTCAAGTAACATTTTCTGCTATTATCAGTGTTAAAAACCAGGCTTATACTGTATATGACCCTGGACCATCATAAGGATCCATTTTTTTCTAAATGAAATTTATAATAATGAATAAACAAGTTTTCCATTGATGTATGGTTTGTTATTTGTTATATTTGGCCGAGATACAACTATTTGAAAATCTAAAATCTGAATGTTCAAAAATATCAAAATATTGAGAAATCTACTTTAAAATTGTTCAAATAAAGTTCTTAGCAATGCATATTACTAATCAAAAATTAGGTTTTGATATAGGCCTATTTACAGTAGCAAATGTACAAAATATCTTCATGGAACATGATCTTTACTCAATATTCTCCAGTCAGTTTTGGTGTAAAAGAAAATGCTGCAAATATACCTATTCTGCTTATGACTGGTTTTGGGGTCCAGGTCACATATGTGAAATATTGATTATCTGTAGGTAGTATTAGGATTTTGTTTAAAACCTACAGAAACTATGCATCTGGCTCTGATTTCTTCAGATCAGACACTATAAAAGAACCTTTATTGATGTAAATTAACATAATCAGATGGATTCCATCATGTACAGACAAAGCATATCTTAGGTGATTTGGCAATGTAACTTTTTACCAGCGCGTAAGATCTATATTGTTCTCATACTCTGTTGTCTGTCTTTTTTAGAAAGGGATGAAACGGCCCCCACCACCCCTGATCACAATGCCACGTCCTTGGCCGAGGTAGACAAACGAGTTAAGCGTCGACTGCTTATGGGTAAAATCCTACCAATAACAATCCATACATAATCAAATCTATTCATAGAATGCAGTTTCATCCAGAGAAATAGGGTTAAATATATCAGTGCTTATAGAGAAAACCAAGAAGTGTTGTGTTAACCTATAGTGCATATGTTTAGAAGCCTATACCCCGGCCAGGGTAAGCATTCCACAGTCTTTTAGGTAAACTGTGAAATGACTGGAGACCCACACTTCACCACCTCTGATTTCTTTCTTGTAAAATATGTCCTGGTGATAGAGTGGTACATTTCACATGTTTTTCTCTCATGCAGAGAGCGACAGGGACTGGGGATGTTTATCGTACAGTGCTGAGTGTTGTATTTGTCTCTGCCAACTCATATTTACACAGCGCGCTGGATATGGCCTCTTTGTCCTTGGCTTTCTGCATGTGTGGAGTGTGATATGGGGTATAGATGTCCTAGAACAGACTGTTAAAATATTAATGAACTGATTGATTTTGCAATGACTGATGTACATCATTGATCAGCCTGAAGCTTGTCTTCTTACTTGTCGCGTCTTTCTTTCTTGTGCTCTTCAGAGACGTGTGCCGTGAATAACGGAGGCTGTGACAGCACCTGTAAGGACACATCCACAGGTGTACGCTGCAGCTGCCCAGTTGGATTTACTCTTCAACCTGACAGCAAATCCTGCAAAGGTAAGAATCAGAAGTTTCCCTTTATACAAATATTGGAGTTGCTTTAAGGCTAAATCTCACAAAAACATGTATAAATTGAAAGCAAAAATGTACACTACACTTAAAGTCTTGGGTCATCAGATTAACACTTACAGCAAGGATGCATTAATATATATTTTATAAGATTTTTATTTCAGTAAATGCTGATTTATTTTAGTAAACTGCATGAAACAAATAGCAATTCTGACTTTTTTAAATCTCAGAATTATGCAATATAAAGTCGCAAAATTTTGTCATAACTCACAATTGCAAGTTATAAAGTCAGAATTGCAAGTTTATATCACACAATTCTGACTTTTTATAACTCAAAATTCCAATTTTGAGTTTTAAGGGGGAAAAGTCTGACATGTTATCAGAATTGTGACATTATATCTCACAATTCTGACTTTCTAACTAGCAGTTGCGAGTATATATAACACAATTCGGATTTTAGATCTTGCAACTGTGAGTTTCTTTTACACAATTCTTAGAAAAAAAGTCATAAATATGTAAACATAAATTTCCAACTGCAAGAAAAAAAAAATCTGATTTTTAAATAAAAAGTTGCTATTACCTTTTTTACGTTTTTATTCTGTGATGCAAATGGGCTCCCATAGTTTTGCTTTCACAGTAATAAATTCTATTTTTAAATGTATGAAAATAGAAATTGGTTATTTTGAATCGTAATATTTCACAATTGTAACAAATTGTAGCCGTAGTTAGCATAAGAAACAGCCCCAAACCTGTGATATATATTATATTATATTGTTTAAGCAATATTTTTTGTGGGTCTGGTGATAATGTCGTAGATAACGAGCTTGACAAGTTTTGTGAGATTCACCCTATAGCTGATCAGTCCATCTATGTTCTACAGTGTGATTTGGTCCTTCTCTGTCTCTCAGACATTGATGAGTGTGAGCTCCATAACGGTGGCTGTGACCACTACTGCAGGAACACCATTGGCAGCTTCGAATGCAACTGTCGAAAAGGCTTCAAACTGCTGACGGATGAGCGTTCGTGCCAAGGTAGGATGCTCTTCTTCTGCTATAGGTTCAACACAACTTAGAGAAGCAGCATGGGGGTTGGTGTTAGTATCTGTGTTTGTAACTAAGCTTACAGATAAGACAGGGTGGGAGTCTCGTGAAGGGTGCCAGTATCAACTTGCAAGATTCCTTTGAAGATCCTTAACATAGACTAAGAGTATAACTCTTAACCCCAAAAGAATATATTTCGTTAAAGTACACAGACAACTCCCTCTTCTGAGGAAAGCACCTTTCCCTGTTATTAATAAAAAGCCTTGATTGATTTCTTTTAAACTGAATACAGAGCCTTTGAACAGAAAATGAGAGTGTGCTTGATGTAGAAGCTGTGCAGTTTTCAATTTAAGCTCATTTCTGTTTGATTATAGATATTGACGAGTGCTTTTTTGAGAGGACGTGCGGCCACACTTGTGTAAACTCTCCTGGTAGTTTCCAGTGTGTTTGCAACAAGGGCTACACGCTTTATGGGCTTGCCCATTGTGGAGGTAATGATACAAGCAGCATGTTTTTAAAAGCAAAGATCCATGATACTGAGTTTTGACTAATCACACAGAATTACTACAGATGAAGTAGAAATATATCACTTGTTTATCTGAAATGCTACTTGTCGTTTGTCGGTTCCTCCGTTCTCAGACATAAACGAATGTAGTTTGAACAATGGAGGATGTGAGCACACCTGTGAAAACACCATGGGAGGCTTTGAGTGTCACTGTCATGCTGGTTACAAGCTGCACTGGAACAAGAAAGACTGTATCGGTAAGATGAGCCTGAGTGATTCTGAATGCTGGATTTCTATATCTGATGATGTCGGTCTAGATGGAAATCTGTTCTTCATCCCTGGGAGTTAAAAGCAGGAGATACTTTTGTGTTTCTCTATCTGGCTCTCTCTGTCTGTGCTATTGCTGGACAAACAGATACCAGGTGCTGTCTAACTCAAATCTCACATCCGGTCGCAGTGAACATTCATATTCTCGTCTTGAACACACTGCATCGTTGAGCTTTTGATCTGTCTTTCTAACTCTTTCCACCCACCTTCCTCTCAGCATGCATATTATAGCTTTAGATTTAAGCATTGTGATTTTCACATTCAGAAGCAGAGGACACTGCGCTCGTGCCGCCACCTGCCAGGCCCACTCTTAACTGCAGTAAGCAGGGAGGGGGTGAGCTCTGCTACCTGACCTGCAAGTCGCAGGTTCATATCAGCAGTGGTGAGTGTTACAACATTTAGAGATCTTCCTTTGTCTACGTGCTGGAGTTTGCTTGGAGCTTTTCTGACACCTTCACCTTCATCTGTAGGAGCTGAAGACTCGTACACCGTGACCTGTGGCATGCCCCTGCCGTGCCACGCTGGAGGACAGTGGAAAGGAAACGGGTCGTATTGTCCAGGTATGTCCATGAGGATGTGTACTGGATTTGAACAGTTCCAAGCAGTGTACAGTGTTTACTTCTGATTGTTGATGTTTTCTGTCATTTTTACATTTTTTTAGTTTCAATATTTTTATTCTACATTGGAATTTTATAGTTTTAGTTGCAATATTTTTCATTTAGCTTTTATACATTTAGTTTTTTGCTACATCAATTTAGTGATTTTTGTATTTATAACTTTGTATTTGTAACCCGTAAGACCTTAGTTTATCTTCAGAACACAAATTAAGGTATTTTTGATGAAATTCGAGAGGTTTCTGACCCTGGATAGACATAATTTAATTGAGCTACGGGAATAGTTTTTTGTGCAAAGAAAACAAAAATAATGCACAAATAATGGGCATATATTGTGGCACTATCGGTAGTGGTGGTGTCTTAGGAGAGAAAAAATAATCTGAAACTTTTTTTTTTTTTGCACACAAAAAGTGTTCTCATAGCTTGCCCCTATTACTTTTCTGTGCCTTGAATTGTACTACCCTTGCTGTCTATGGAAGGTCAGAAGGCTCTCAGATTCCATCAAAAATATATATATATATATATAATTAATTTGTGTTCTGAAGATTAATGGAGGTCTTATTAGTTTGGAAAGTCATGAGGATAAGGGATTTATGATGATATTTTTCTGCTTTATTTCAAATTACTAAGATTTTATTTATTTATTATTTTAATTTTCTATTTTAGTCTTTGTTAACAATAACAACACTAATCCCAAAGGAGGAATATGATGAGTGCATAAGTCACAGCGTTCCTTCCTGTTACAGGTTCTGGAATCAAAACCATTGCTACATTTAAATCTGGACAGGGGAAGTGCAATCTGAAGCGGAGTCAGGAAAATCTTGCACAGAGCTTCAAAAGCGCCCTGTCAGGTACTGGCCTCATACCAAACACAGTTTTCACTGAAAAAACAGACTACCGAAGTAGCAATTTGTTTGCACAGGCTTAAAGTCAAAGTCTAAAGTCAGCCCATTAATAAAACTCTGGGACATGACTACATTTGTCAAATTGTACGACCAAAACAGAAATCATTAGCTTTCTTTTTATTTTCCCTTAAGTAAACTTAATGGGAATACAAAGTAAGTGAGTGATGCAGCAAGCCAGACACAGAGATATTAATAATAATGCTAATACTATAATAAAGCTACATATTTTCGCAAGTTTGGTCTGAAAAGATTCCTACACTAACAACTTGAAATATCCACACATGCTTAAATCTTTCTGCACTGTTATCCATCCTGAGAAGCAAAAGGGATGCTAGAAAATAGATTTGATTTCAACACCCTATGAAAATCATTCATTTCAGACCCTCTTAATCCATTAAGTCCTTAATATCTATTTACTCAGATAAAAGAGCCACAGAGAATGTCCAGTTCAGCTTTGTTAGCCTGCACTGTGCCTCTTCAAGCAGACAGCACCGTAGTCGCCACGGGCGGAAGGCCGGTGAGGAGGAAGGGTCCTCCATCACTGCCCAGTTTGAGCTGGATGTGAACCTGGAGGAGGTAACAGGTTGGTTTCGTGCACTGCATGCGTATGTTTCAGTTGAAACCTTAGGCCTCTCAGTGCTTGCTTGCATCTCTCCCTCTTCCTCTCCTTTCGCTGCTACTAAAACAAACCAACAGGTGAAAGTATCTCCTGGTTTAAGATGGAAGTGGGTTCAATATTTAAATAGCGGACAGTGTGCACGTTATGGGTGTTTTTGTGCGCTCTACGTATGTACGAGATATGGTATCCAGTGTTTCTCTCAGCAGAGGGCTGTGACCTGGCATGTGTTCGGCGGCGCTCTGAGAAGCGGCTTAGAAAGACCATCCGCACTCTTCGGAAGTCCATCAACCGGGAGCAGTTTCACCTTCACTTCGCTGGATCGGAATATGAGCTGGCTAAGAAACTCATGCGACCCGCTGACCCACCAGACCACTGCGGCACCGGACAGATCCGGCTAGACAAGAAATGTGGTGAGTTGCAGTAGCTTGAAGATGTAAAATATTTGTTAGGATTCACATATGTATTATATTATTTACTTTGCATGTTGGTTGGTTTCCAGGTCACTGATTATGTCTATTTGGAATGAATCGGTTTTTCAAATCTTGAATATTGTAGAAGTGCATTTGGCATCAGTGCAGGCCAGATGACTGACATATATTAAGTGTTATATGGTATAATATGTATGGTGTGAGAAAGTTGGCGCGAGTTTTATTTAAGAGGCAAGACTGGGAAACAGAAGGCTGCTGTTGGCTCTTGCAGCTGAATGCTGTTCCAACCTCAAGACTGAAGCCGAGTACATGTTTTGTGTGACAGGCGTACTTCAGATCAGCATATGTTCAACTTGGCATCCGTTTCCTTTAGCCTCTAGAATAAACATCTCAGAGGGACTGTTTGTGAGGCGCAGCTAGCTCTTTGTCTCGAGGCCTCATTGTGTTAATCATTATCTCATTGTCTTTGACATAAGGTTCTTTCAAAGATGCCTTTTTAGGGTCACAGTATTGCTGAGGTTGTTTGTCCTCTTTTATGGTGGAAAAGTCCATTATCTTTTAAAGGGCTCAGTTTCAGCAGTAATGCAGACAACCAAAGGTTCTCTGCTTTTTTCGAGGCTGTCAGTTGCTGTAAAGACTTCTTTACAACAATCTCAGAGTAAAATGTTATTGCTCCGAGATCTTTCATAGCTAAAGACATTTTAACTTTAACTTGTTAGATATCAAGTTGAAGAATGCACACAATTAATGCATAAAAATAAGAGACATTTACCACTGTTGCAAAAACATTTTCAAATAAATGCCTTTGAACCTTCTATTTATTAAAGAAAAAAATGTGGCTTGGCAGAAATATTAAGCAATTTTATAGCATTTACTGTTTTCTATTAATGCTGTCAAACAATGAATCATGATTAATCACATCCAAAATAAAGATTTTTGTTTGCATAATATACTTGTGTCTTCTGTGCATATTTATTATGTGTATATAAATACATGTATAAACAATTTTGGAACGGGATTAATTGTTTGACAGCACTATTTTAAATTCATTTGAAAATGACACACTGCTTTCAGTATTGATATAAATGATTTCTGAAGCTGGCTGCTGACAATTGAGCTTTGATCTAACAGTAATACATTTTATGTTAAAATATGTTATATTAAAATAGAAAACAGTTCATAGTACGATCATAAAATGCAGCCTTTGTGAGCATAAGAGACTCTTGTTGACTATTAAATGGCAGTATTGCTATCTATTTTGAAGCAGTTTGGGGAGTTTGCAGTGGCTCTCTCTGCAAGAGAATGGTAATGGAGGAAAATTAAGCCCAAAGACTGGTGACCAATGACCTGCTCCCTCCTCATTGTTTTACAAATCACAAGTCCCACAGGTCCAAATTTACAGATCAATGCTACACGTCTACATCTCGTTTAACATGTTTGAAAATGATGCCAAGTGAAAGGTACACGCTAGCCAATAAGTAATTAATTGAATCCATGCTGAATATAGGATTGTAAGCTTTGCTCTTTTCACTAAAGCAGGCGTACAATTAAGGTACACAGAAGTGTAGTGTCTAAGTGCCAGCTTAAATCCAGCTCTAAAAAGAGCTATATTTTTTTCCTCCCTGTTAGGGCCTCCCCCACTGGCTTGCCTCACTGAGTGCAGTTTAGCCTTTTTAGTTTGCCCACTCCATTGTAAATCCCAGTGGGGCTTGTTCTTGCTCCTGGAGTGAGTGGGGAAAATCTGTGCTTCAAACCTTCTTTGCAGCTTTACAGACCTGCCTTTGCTTTTTAAACCCTGAAGAGTGATCAGAACCTATGGTAAAGTGGAGTCTAGTTCATTTCAGTCACCCGGATTTTCATTCTTTTATTCTTCAGTAGAATGAATATCTCTGTCTCTTTTTTATTTTAGGTTTAAAATGTCATGCTAATTGACTTAAAGCACATATATATTTTCAGATGGATTGAACATATAATCCATTAGTTAGATATCACAAAAACACACAACGATGAACTCTATATAAACAGCAAAGCCCAACGGGGTTGCCCTCTCAGCTGCCGCTTTCCTCTCCTGTCCATAAATGTGCTAAGTTATTG